>JAGGCT020001152.1:0-25000 GCA_017654935.2 Phymorhynchus buccinoides
AAGAATGGACAGGCAGTATTAGAGATCGAGACAGATATGACAGTTACAGATCGTTTAAAACAATATTTGAGAAAGAAAGATATATTACGAGTATGGACACATATTGTTTTCGAGTGGCCATAACCCAAACGCGATTTAATGTTTTACCTCTTAATAATAATGTTCATCGTTATAGTCATCGTATTCAGGATAAAAATTGTCCATTCTGTAAAACGAAAGTCGAAAATGAAAGCCATTTTTTTTTATTGGAATGTAGAATGTACCATGATTTAAATTTCTAAACATCAGCAATGTTCACACTGTGTCTGCACTTCAAATGCTAAAGGCATATAATAATGATCACATGTACAGGTTATCTAGGTATGTGTTTCATGCCATGAACAGGAGAAAGTCGGTCATGTGATGTATGTGATGTGTTTCTTGTTTGTAAGGTTTTCATTATGTGCGTTTTCCGCTAAAGTGGATTAATTTACAAAGAGTTTCATCTTAAGATGTTTGTTACATTTATGTTATAGTTTGCCTCTATCAGAATCTAGAGTTATTTTGTTAGTTCTTATATATTATCAAATGTTAAAAGAAATACTGGGAGAAACACTGACAAGTTACTTTGATCATATGATTCCTGTAACCGATTCGCTTCCCCTTCCCCTAACATGTATTGTGGTCCATGGCCAATATGCATTAGACATTTCAGTGTTCAGTGTTTCAGTGTTCTCTCTCTCTCTCTCTCTCTCTCTCTCTCTCTCTCTCTCTCTCTCTCTCTCTCTCTCTCTCTCTCTCTCTGCCTTTGTCATTCACCACACAGACATTAAAATTATAGGCTTAAAACACACACACACACACACACACACACACTCGCGCGCGCGCGTGCCTACCCCCCACCCTATAAGACGGAAAAACGCAACGAACCACAACTAAGGACTGTAGATATGACAACTGAAATGTTACTCTTTGCCCAAATATCGTCACTGATCGCTTCTCGGCCTTTTGGCTAAGACTGATTCAGGAACATAAATTTTTCTTGGTTTGGTGGTTTGTTTGTTCAGCCCGTCGTACATGGCGAAAGCCGATACGCGACGTTAAACTGAACTTCCATCCGAACCACAACTGTGACAAATCGCGGTGTACTGCAGTGGGGGGTAGGGTTAGGTTTAGGGATAGGGTTAGTATTCCAAAAACGTTAGCTAAAAATGTTCCTAAAATACAGCTTATGATGTATGGTAAGAAAGGCAAAAACGGAAAAATACAAATAACCGAGAAATGCAGGGGGGTGGCACATCTTTACCAAAATATTCATACATTATTAGCCTATTATTCTATTCTATGTCGGTGATGATTCGTTGTAGGCTTCAACTGGTTGATATTTTCCTCAACATGCAAAAACATCTCTGTTTCCAGTCATTATTAATCCGGCCTAACTGACCCTAAACTACTGAACGAAATATTAGTACCATAAAATGTTTTTGGCAGAATTGTCCCTTTCCCTCTGATTCTAAGATTAGGAATGTGGTTTTTTCTCACCCAAATGGCAAGCATTTGGACGTATAGTCCCGGTGAATCCATTTTTATGACAACACATAATTATTAGTAAATACATGTATACTGGAAATGAAAACCTGATTGGCAGAATGATTGATCATGGTCCCTGATTTCATGTTGATAAGGCCCGTGGTGGCCGGTTGGTTATCCACATCAATGGCAAACTAAGCACCCATAAAGTATTCCCAGTTACGGTGTTTGCGGATGATGATAATGACTGTAAACTGAAAACAACAACCTGAAAAAAATAACTAAAATGCTGAGGTTCCAATCGAAACCACTTTAAACCTGCTGAACCAATCATTATGAGAAGTGGCAGAAATGGCCTCATGCATGCATGTTCTGGTTCTGATTCAATACGTCGCAGACGCCACTTCCGACGATCTCTCTGTCACAGCTAGTCTACACATGTTTTCACGACTCTACAGCCGGCAACTGGGAGTATAAGGCTTATAGGGTGGAAGGGGGGGGGGGGGGGGGGGTACCCTTGGGGCAATCCGTCTTGTTCAATAAATTTTTTTAAAAACGGCGTAAGCTATATCAATGTTTATGGTTCAAATCACAATGGTAAAAGAACATTCTACAGTCTGACCAGGATAAGGCATGTAGCCTACGTGTTATTGCGTTGCCAGGCCCTATTTGGCATTCAACGAACTTGAAACCAAACACTATGATATATACTGTATAAGTCATAGCCACCTGACTTTGTTTCGTTGCACAAGAACATCGATCCGTCAGTAACAGCAAGAATAGCAGGAGTAATAAAATTATCGATAAATGTAGGCCTATAACAAATGCAGCATCAACAATGTATAGCAATTTGCCTACCGTGTTTCAATAAGGCACTCACGTTTGTCAGTAAACGATAACATACTATGATTTTTTTAAAACAATCTGTATCATTAAAAGAAGAACATGTTGGGTACCTATGGTTTCACCCCAAAGGCTCCAAATGTTAGGCCAAGGGTGGGAAAGATTGAGAAATGGTTCTATTAATAATTATGGGCTGATACGATGAACCAGCACAAAATTAAAGTTGGAATGACCAGCCAGGGTCACAAACTATACCGGCGACAAACTTTATACATTTTCCGTTCTTGGTAGGCCTATATCCGCTATTCATGACACTTTAATTAATTATTACGTATAATTTAAGTCACATTTCTTTGGCTTGGGCCTACTATCTGTTTGCACAGGGAGATCGAGTTTTCTGGGAGCGGAGGGATGTTAATTGGGGTTTTTTTAAGGGCCGGACCAAGTGATTCGTAAGGGGGGGTTTCCGCCGGGGGTCCAGGAAAATTCTATAGGTTCTGGGTTAAGGGGCAATGCCCTTTTGGGGGCCACGATCGAGGGCAAAGCCCCATGAAACGTTTGCAATTTGGTGATTATATTAGGGCAAATATTGAGCCATTTTCTTACTTTTCAGCCTTGTATAAAATACTACGGCCTAAATGATTCGGGCACGGAGGGGGGTGGGTCCGGAAACCAGTCCATGACAGCAATGTGTAGTGAATGGGCTGAGACTATTAACTATTTCGTTTCCTTGTGTCCTTTCTTGTCAAAAAAAAAATCCGTCGCATCAGTTCAATTAGACCCTTCCTGACTGAAGATGCCACAAAGACACTTGTCACTTCCTGTATTCTGTCTAGATTAGATTATTGCAATGCCCTCCTCCTAGGCCTTCCTACAACATCTCCCCAACCTCTTCAACGTGTTCAAAATTCTGCTGCGCGCTTTGTATTCAGTGTACCAAAACGGCACCATACATCAGATCTTTTAATGAAACTACACTGGCTCAAAATCGAATACCGAATCAGATACCAATCTGCCTGCCTCTGCTACAAAATCGTTACAAAAGACGCACCAGCCTATCTTTGCAACCTTTTCCAGATCTACGTTCCTGCCCGTAGCCTTCGTTCTTCCTCTGATGACCGTATTTTTCAAATTCCCTACAACGACAAAAAAAACCAGAAATAAATAATAATAATGACTCTTACCATCTGAAACAACACGGCTCCAGAGCATTTTCCGTTTCAGCTGCTACACTCTGGAACTCCCTCCCTTTCATCCTTCGTCATGCCAAAATGCTTTGTAACGTTTAAGTCTGCTCTGAAAACACACTGCTTCAAACTGCAGCTGCAGAGTACATAAAACTTAGAAATATTGCCAGCCACTCTATTTGTCCATCTTGTTATGTGTATGTGTGTCATCACGTGTTCTGTGTGTGTGTGTGTGTGTGTGTGTGTGTGTGTGTGTGTGTGTGTGTGTGTGTGTATGTGTGCGTGCGTGCGCGCGCGCACGTGTGTGTGTGGTGTATGATGTGCGTGCGCATGTTTGTGTTGTGTGCCGGTGTGCGTGTGATGCGTTAATGTAGGCCCTGGCCTATATGAGTGTATGTATGCATGGTGTGTGCGTGTGCGTGCGCGTGCATGCGTGTGTATGTGTGTGCGTGTGCTGGGTGTGTGTGTGTGTGTGTTGTTTTTGTGTGTATGTTGTTGTGAATATTATGCTGTTATTTCATGCTTGTGAATTGTGTGACAATTAATGCATTCGTGTATTAGGCCGCCTAGTAGTAGTAGTAGTAGTCACAGCAGTTGTTGTTGCTCAGTGATTGATATGTGTATTGTTTTGTCTGCTGATGCTATTGGATTTTTGTTTCATGTTTTTATTCCATTTCAATTTTGAGTAAAGCGCCCTGTAGCCTACATAGTAGGATGGGCGCTATATTGTCCTCATTATTATTATTTATTTCTGGGTTTTTTTGTCGTTGTTTTTTTGTTTTTTGCTGCCGTTATAAATTGGGGGGGGGGGCAGATATATACGTCTGCCCCCCCTCCTCGAAGCGGGGGGGGGGGGGGGGGGGCAGCCCCCCCCCCCCCTGCCCCCCCCCCCCTGCCCCCCCCCCCTGCCCCCCCCCCCTGCCCCCACCCCCCCCCCCCCCCCCGTTCCTACGCCAGTGTTATTGAACAAAGATAGGCCCCATAAACACAAAGATAATTATCTGTGGTACTGGTAGGCCCTCTCGTATAAACGGACAAGGTTCGGCACACTATCTAGTCCAACTAGTTTAAGTAATTATTAGTAAACTGTTATTACTATTGTGGCGGTAGGGTTAGGAGGTTTGTCCGAGGCGTGGTTACCGCTACATATATCTATATTGTTAGAAACTCGGGACTTTACTGGTGTTGCACTGCCTCCGGGCATTGCAGCCAGTATTGTTCCCACCATCTTTGTATTTACAAATGTCCCATATGTGTCTATGACCAAGAGGACGCCAAACACCATTTTCCTTCCTTCCTTCCACTATCTAGTCTGTTTTTAGCCTATGGAAAATTTTAGGCTAAGACATTTTTGTATCCTATTACAATCAATGACCGATATCCCGTTCTCTATCGGTTTGTGAAACCAAAGTGGTTTTACCAGCAGCAAACAAGGAAAAATCTTGAAATGCTTTGTTGCTTCTACGCAGGTCGACTACACCCAACGCTTTCCAACCAGTCAGAGCTCGCAGGCAAAACCAAGGGGATTCCCCTAAACGCAGCTGCCCTCTTTTAGTTTCATTGGCCTTCCAAGTCACATGACTGGTAGTACCACCTATCCGCCTTTGACAGGAAAAGTGCTCACTCATAGACAGCTATAGGCCTAAGGTTTTAAACCTTACAATTTGTTGAACGCCCTTCAGATCGAGCTATATTTTACGGTGATAGCAAGAACTCTACAAACTCGATTCCTAGAAATATTGATTGTGTTTTTTTGGAGGCGAGGGCAACTTCGAGTTATAAAAGTTGAGTGTTTTCAATATGGCGGATCTTCCTCAACACGACTTGGTGACCGACGAAGGTTCAGCTCAGAATCAGTTCAGAATGTTTGGTCATGGCCGTGTGCCCCCTGTCCCCTGCACCACAGAGAACAAACAGCCATTCAGCGTGGAGGAAAGGCTGGATTCTGGAATGGGAAACAGTATTGAATCACATGATCTCAGTGGACTGGAAGGCGTGAGAGAATTTTTGTCTAGCGATGCACGCAAATCCTTTCACAAGCAAGGTGACAATTTTTCTTCAGGACTGCATAATCAGCTCAGAAATTTATCAATTAGTGAACATGAACACTCGAAAGACTCCTTAAAATCGAACAGGTGTGACTCTGGCGTTTGTGACTCTGGAAACTTTTCTGTGGAAGAACCGCTTGTTCAACTTCAAGCTGGCTTTCCTGAATGTCATTTGTCTTCAACTGTGTCATACGATAATGTGTTTAGTTTACAAGAACTGGAAGAATTATCATCGCAAGACGAAGACGGTGACACGTAAGTATTTAGATTTTATTGTGTTTTTTATTTGCGCAGCTGTTCATTAGCCTAGACTAATCGGGCTAGTGCATTTCTCTTAGAACCTAGTGCATAGGATTATTATTGTGGTTTTACTTGAAAAAGTTGTATGCATCTTTTAGTATTCATAATATATTTTTTGCAAATGGCAAAATGATAATTGGTGCAAAGGGTCAGACTTTGCACTGCTGAGGTCATTTATTTCTGGGCCTGGAGGAATTTACGTGCTCAAATCGAGCGAAGTTGGAAAGTACGCTGACGTCACAGAAGGGGATTCCCCTTTTCAGCCCACCATCCACACACTTCCTCTTTCTCTGACTGAGCCAGCGTGTGTCGTGTGCAAAGACGTGTGTTGCGAGGCTAGCTTGGCTTTTGTGTAAGAAAAGCGACGATGGTCTGATTTTGCCTAGTGCATCAAGCTGTTCATGCAAAAACTTTTTTTTGGAGGGGTTGTAATAATTATTATCTTACTGGACTCTGTGCCCTCGTCTTGATGGATTTCCAAAATGTATTCGTATATTCCGAAGCTTTGATTAATTTATTGTATGGGAAAAAATTTAACCGTACAAACCTTGACCTATGTAATGCCTGCCAAAGTTTAGAACGATACCCCATCTCAATTTAAAGTAATGTCTCATTTAGGTCGAGAGATGTAAAACAAAATCATTCATAGAACGATGGGACTCCTAAAAAGCCTCACGGCTTGTTCTGTCCCTACTTACTACTACTACTACTACTACTACTACTACTGTAACTGGATAACTGATTAGGCCTAGCCCACTTTCTTTGTTATAAATGTTATTGGATGGGTGGGTGTATATTTACCCAGGGCTCAGTCACAGTGGCTACGGGTATGGCTCAGAGAGAGAGAGTGAAGTAAATCGCCCTGGTAAAGGTCAAGATGTGCCACCCCCCCTACCTATCTCGGTTAATTCTATTTTCCCGTTATTGCCTTTCTTACCATACATAAAGCTGTATTTTAGGAACATTTTTAGCTAATAACCTTTTTGGAATACTAACCCTAACCCTAGCCCTAAACCTAACCCTACCCCCCACCCTATAAGACGGAAAAACGCAACGAACCACAACTGTGACAAATCGCGGTGTACTGCAGTACATAGTGGGGGGTAGGGTTAGGTTTAGGGCTAGGGTTAGTATTCAAAAAAGGTTATTAGCTGAAAATGTTCCTAAAATACAGCTTTATGTATGGTAAGAAAGGCAAAAACGGAAAAATAGAATTAACCGAGAAATGCATGGGGTGTGGCACATCTTTACCTTTACCAAATCATCAGTAATCATATTTGCATGGATCTCTGTGTCTGTCTGTGTGTGTGTACGTCTGTCTGATCCGACAATCTGTCTGTCTCTTTTTCTCTTTGATTTCCCCCTGTACATTCCTTTTATGCCCGTCAACCCGGTCAAGAACGATAATCTGTTGACTGAAAAAGCAATTGCTTTTGTTCTTTTCTGTTACAAATTATCGTTTTTGACGCCAGCAGACGGGCTTAAATATGAAAATAGCCAATGTTTTTTTGTTGTTTGCCTCAGGGCTGAGAACAAAAGCTGTGTTTAGTTTATTCGTTCGTTCTCTTTCTATTATCACTCTCTCAGTCTCACACATACATTTTACACACATGGCCACACACAATGTGTGTAACTGTTAAGCAACCATCCACAAGAGCGCACACACGCACACGCACACACACACACACACACACACACACACACACACACACACACACATACTGATACACACACATTCTCTCTCTCTCTCTCTCTCTCATATCTCTCTCTATGAGTCTATCTCTGTCTCTCTCGGCATATGTGTCACACACAGTGTATGTGTGTGTGTGTCACAGTTTTTGTGTGTCACTTGTGTGTGTTGTGTGTATGGGCACAGGTACAGAAAAGTATATTCCCCATACTCCTTTCTTGGTACTTTAATTCTCTCTCTCTTTCACACACAAACACACAGATTAACATACTAACAAACACACACACACACACACACACACACACACACACACACACACACACACACACACACGCACAGTGATTGACTGATACACACATGAGCACACACACTATGTCGTTTTGGCGCATTTTCTATTACATTTATCTTTAGTTTTAACGACATTGACACTTGTCTGCAGCCCAGCCATCTTAAAGCTAAACAATTTAAGAGTTGAACTGAAGGAGTTCAAAACAAAAACACCTGATTGAAGGGGAGCGGTTCGGAAGGGGCTTGGGGGTGGGAGGGGGAAGGGCGTGAAACCACTTTTTCTCTGAAGATCCTCTGTTGTCCAGCTCTCCATAGAGTTTCTTTGCATCAAAACATATATTGTCATTACTGACTGTGCACAGGCCCCTACACATGAGCATCATCCTGATGCTGCCGGACGTGGCCCTGAAGATCGTGTCGCTGGCCCACAGCCAGGCCTGCATCTCCCTGCCCAACACGCTGCACCAGACCCCGTTGCACCTGGCCGTGCTCACCCGCCAGTTCTGCGTGGCCCGCAGCCTGATCGTGGCCGGCGCCACCCTAGAGGCGCCGGACTTCTGCGGCAACACCCCGCTGCACCTGGCCTGCCGGGAGGGGCTGTGGGACGTGGCGCTGTGTCTGCTGACCCCCGTGCAGTGCCCCGAGCAGTTCGCCAGCAGCTACCCCGTGCCGCAGCAGAAGGTGCCCCAGGACCTGTCCCTGAAGAACTATGACGGTGAGTGTTGTGTGCGGTTGTGGTGGTTTGCTAAGTGGTGGTGGTGGTTTCCATTTGATTGTGAGTGTACTGTGTCACAGTGTGTGTGGGTGCGTGCGCGCACACGTCTGTACATCTGTGTGTGTGTGTGAGTCATGTATGAGTGCACGTGTGTGTGTATGTGCATGCATCAGTGCCAATGTGTGAGTGTATGTGTGTGTGTCACTATCAGTGTACTTATGCGTGTGTTTTAGTCTTTAAATATCTCCTTTTGATAACCTGCAACCTTCCAACTAGAATTTCTTGATGTTTTTATTAGAATCCATTTTTGGTTCACAAACATAAATCAGCAACCTTCCCATTACGTTTTCCACAGGCCACACGTGCGCGCACCTTGCGCTTATGGCGGGCCACGTGGAGATCCTGGCCCTGCTGCTGCAGAAGGGGGCGGACGTGAACGAGGCGGACGGCAAGAGCGGCCACACCCTGCTGCACATGGCCGTGGACCTGGGCAACACCCGCGGCCTGCAGCTGCTGCTGGCCCACAAAGGGTTGAACCTCAACGCCCTCACCTACAGCGGGCTGACCGCCGTGGCCCTGGCTCGTGGCCGAGGGTTCGGTGCCTTCGTGGAGCTGCTCTACCGGCACGGTGCTGACTGCTCCCAGCTCCTCCAGCCAGAAGACCCCCTCCATGGAGAGTCCACGGACGAGGAAATGGTGAGCTGGTGATGCGAGCGTCATGTACGCATGCCTTTTTATTTTGGTTTCTTTTCTGTTTCTTCTTTTCTTTTTCCTTTTTGTGTGTTCAATAATATTATTATTATAATTATTAGAACATTTAGCACGCCTAATCAATTTAATGCCCTAGGCGTTTACAATATAAAAATATAATATACACAAAGAACACCACATATAATAATATTTAACATTATGCATAAAGAATGGGAAATAGAAATTAAACAAACACCTAAAGACGGTCACACAAACAGACACAGAATTACACACATACTCGCGCGTGAGTGTGCGCACACTCACGTACATACACACGCGGACACA
The DNA here is from genome assembly GCA_017654935.2 of Phymorhynchus buccinoides. Lineage (NCBI taxonomy): Eukaryota > Metazoa > Mollusca > Gastropoda > Neogastropoda > Raphitomidae > Phymorhynchus > Phymorhynchus buccinoides. The sequence continues at coordinate 9,616 of JAGGCT020001152.1, forward strand.
CACTGACACATATTATAAGCGCTTTAAGGATGTTTGTATTGTGGTTAACCCTTTGACCTTTCACCGCCATTGTCGCATTTATGCACCACAATGGTTTAACTAAAAAGCATCAAATCAGGGCTTGTTATCCGAAGACTCTATTTTCTTAATTTTGGGAGGTAAGGACAGGCCTAATGTTATACATGTCACAGAGGAAATCACAATATTGCAGATACTTTTTTTCTCTACCCAGTTAAGTTTAATGATATCTTTTGGCTGAAAAATGGCTGGCGGCGAAAGGGTTAACCTGTGGTGCTAAATAATTTAGTTCTATTGTGTTGAAGTTGCGTGTTGTGTTTTGTTGATAGATTATGACTGTGTGTGTGTGTGTCACCAGGTTGGTGTCACTGTCATTTGTCTGTCTGTGTGAAATGCGCATGTGTGAATAATGTAGACAAAGTAAATCTTCATGCTCCTATAAGATATATTAACGCCGATTTTCATAATCTTCTCCATCTCTGTTTCAGAATGAAGGTGTCTACGATGACATCTGCATCAATGGCAAGCCAGTGCAGTTCACCTAGAAATAAAACACGGATCCTGCTCAGCTACTGAAACTTCATTTGTCTTAACTTTTAGTTTTTAAATCTGTGAACTTTCCCATAAACTGCTCTGGTGAAAAAGACATTTTCTTCGAACACATCTTGTGCATACCATTGCCAGATCAAGATTTTTGAACGTCACTTCAGCAACATTTCCATGTTCCCAAATGCCTTGTCCAGCTACTCGCTGTTGGAAAGATAGAGAAGCTTCGTATAATCAGCTGCAACACCCCTATTAAATTATGATACACATACTTTAGTTGTGCTTTTTTTCTGTCTGTTATTACTATACTGATATGCATTAGTGGAAAGAAAAATTGATGGCAGATGGAAATAATCTTGAAACAAACACATGATTTGAACTTGAAGTTGGTTTTACTGAGTGTAGAATAAAGTGAGTCAGGGGCGGGTGAGGTGTGTGTTGTGCGTGCGTGTGTGTGTTTGTATTCAAAACTGTACCAAACAATGGCAGAACAAAATATACTGCATTTTCAAAGAATTTAAAATTGGTCAAAGCAACAACAACCATGTCAAAGAAATGCAATCTTTGTATAACACAAGCTCATGTGCATTCAAGAACGGTATTTATAAGCCTTTAAATCTTCAATTAATTATATTACACTATGAACAACCCAGGGCAATCAAGGGAGTGCCTCAAGGTTTGTTCCCCCGTGTTTTACATTTCATGGGTGCTGGGAGGCTGGTGTCAGTAGCAGCTTTGATTGGGTTTTGTATGTTGATCAATAAAATAAAAAATGTAATGGAAGTATTTGAGGTGAAGGGGTTATTGATCTTTGCCCTTCTTTAGTTTTTTTTTCAAGTTTCATAAAGTGACCTTTTTGTTATTTAATCTTTGTTGCCAGTACCAACTTTAAATGCCACTGTTTGCTTCTTTTTTTTTAATCCGAAAAAAAGTTGCATTCAAATGTGGGCATGGAATGATGGATAGTTAACTGATTGAATGCGTGTGAATAGATATGTACTGTATGCATTTCTTTTACATACTTACTACTTGTCTTGTAAGCTCCACTTCTTCCTATCTTGCTGCCCCCTTCTCCCACTCCACTACTGATAAGGAGTCAGGATGCAGGGTACTGATTCTTCACTTTGAGAGATTTGAAGGTCATGTTCTCGGTACATCTGCGATTGATTTCTTGCCTGTTCTTTCGCCATTTTTGTGGGGAGAATGGGAGTGCGTGTTTGCCCTTCTATGCCTTCATCTTCCTTTTCTTCTATTTCCACTGTTGTCTTTGGAATCTTCTTCTTTCTCTTCTTCTTTTTCTACTTTATATTCTGGGAATTCCTGTGCATCCACATGGGGGTGGGGATGCATTCAACATAAGGTAAATGCAGAGAGCTTTGCTTGAAAGATAACCGGAGAGAGCTTTCATAAGCATAATCCTTTTGTGTTGCTTTATGTTCACTTTCTTGTTTAATTTGTCAATTCATATTCCGAGAGTTTCCTGGCCTGTAATTTGTTGTTATATATCTGTAGGAAGAACTATTTAAATTCTGAATTGGTTTTTTAAATTATTGTGTTAGCAACTTGCTGTCTGTTTTTCTTTTTGTCAAAGTATTAATTTGAAATCATTTACTTTGGGTTTTGTCGTTGTTAATGTGTTTCATTGTATGACCCTTCTGAAGTTGTGCAGTTTTCTTTATTTGTTTTCAGTTGCTTTGCATAATTTTGAGACAATCTCTTAGTGGTTCTGTCTGAAGCGCATGTATGTCTACAGGTTTTTTGGGGTGCTTTTTTTTTTAATCAGTATTTTCATTCTTTGTTAGTTTTTGTTGTTGTTGCTTACTTGATCAAAGCAAAATGTTGTGTTCTATTTATTCCTTTAATTTTCATGAATAATCAAAAGAGTTTGTATTGGACCGGGCTTCTGTTTTTCCTTAGCTTTTGAAACATGAGTATAGTAATAAGTAGGTTTTGAAACATGAATACTTTGATGGGTCTTTATTTTTTAATCATAAAACATAAAGTTCATGATTTATAAGAACATGTTTAGCTGTTGTAGACATTTTGATGTACTGTTTTTCTATGCTTTTTTTGTTTTTCTTTTAACAAAACATAATTTTGATTCAGCAGTTGTTTGAAGTTCATTCATTTTATGCTGTATTCATCCTGTTGTTGACAAATAAAGAAGAGCGGGCAGTGCCGTCGAAAGACCGCGTGCCTCACCTTTTTGTCAGCACAGTGAAGCGCACAGCATGCTTACAAAACTGAAATGTACTCATCTTCTGGGGAAAGAAGCAAACAACCAACAAAGATGACAACAAAGGGAAAGCAGGTAATCTTTTTTAACAAATCAAATCAAATCAAATCAAATCAAAATCAACTTTATTTCAAAAAACCCTGGGGGCACAAGAAAATGAATAATCGTACCATTCACACGGCATCAAACTACAAACAAAGCCGCTTCGTAATTATTGGCCGCACCCCACTACTTACAAAAAAATGTACTCATCTTCTCTGTAACAAAATATAACGCACCCCCTACTTAAGCCACGAAAAAACGCATAAGCCACGTCAAAGCATAAACTGCGGAAAAATGGCGCTGTATGATCTCAATTTCCGTTTGAGTCTAGATTTGATCGCGAGTGTGTTGAATGCCAAAACAAAAGTGTGGGGACCGCGAAACAGATCGTCATTTTGTGAAAAAATATACCAAAATCAAGGTGATTTTTTGTCATCAACCGTAAACAAGGCCACAGATCAAAAGTCAGACTCAAGGATGCCACTGAGTTGAGTTTACTTTCACTTTCGGTAATGTTTAGGCCGCATCACTGTACTAGCCACAGGGGTGTGGGGGGGTGGGTGTAAAAAAAAATGTTGCGGCTTATAGTCCGTGCGTTACGGTAATCTTTTTAACAAGTTTGGTTGATTCTCAGGACGTACAAGGAAATATATTGCGAAGAGGAAAATAAACAGGGGCTTTATTTATGGAATTTATGGATTATTGTGAACTGAAGTTTGAAAGTGAGATGTTGCCTTTTAAAGTAATTCATGGACAATGCAATGTGATGAAATCTATAGCTTACTGGCGATGTCAGTTTTTTCCCATTCTGCATAGTTTTCATTCCTTTGCTTTTAGATTGTGATAATGTGGTTTTTTTTATCATCTCTTGCTTACTTAGAGTTTGAGGGTTGAACAGTTTTACTTTTAGCTGGTTAATAAATAGCTTTTGGATCTTGTTTTTGTTTAATTGTAGCTAATCATGTATTATTTATTTGTCTTTTTGTTGCTTATTACTCTGCTAGATTTCTGTATTATACTGCACCAGGAAAAAAAATGGCCGTTTGAATTGATTCCCAGAGATCAGATGGGATTGGAACCGTGCTTGTTTCAGCAACTGTATAATCTCCAGAATTACAGAATTTTATTTTTTTTATTCTTTATTTGTTTACCTTTTTTTTTTAACAGACATTGTAGTCAATATTATTATGATCGATTGTAAATATTATAAATGCTGACCCTAATAGTACTGATTTGTTGATTTACTTATTTTGTACATACTTTGACTAAGTAAAAAAAACAAAAAGAGGAAAACAAAACAAAAAAACTTGCAATTAATTTAGTTGTAGTGACTGCTGGTATGGCGCTGATCCTATCAGTTGGTCGTTATGTTTTAGGCAGCAAGAGTTAAGATGTTAGAAAGATACATTGCTTTTTTCATTACTAATCGGTTAATGTTAAATTGCTATAATAGATATTCCATGATCGCTATTGTTGATAGTTGTGAACATGTGCTGTGGTATTTATTGTGCAAAAAGAAGAATAATGGAAAATTAAAATTGGAAATTTAAAAAAATGTCATTGTTTAGGTCAATTTTTACTCTCTCTCTCTCTCTCTCTCTCTCTCTCTCTCTCTCTCTCTCTCTCTCTCTCTCTCTCTCTCTCTCTCTGTTCTCTCTCTCTCTCTCTCTCTCTGTCTGTGTGAGCGAGAGAGTGTGTGTGTGTGCAACCGATGCAAATGCAGAGAAAATGAAGTATGGCAAGTTTTACAATTCACAATTCTTTATTGTTTTCAATTAGATTTTAAAAAGAAGAGATAAACACCCAAACAGACTACCCCATCACACACGCACACGCGCGCATGCCAGGGCTCCCAATTGTCCTGCAAAACAAGGGGTCCCAGGGACCCCTTCACTCCAGGTTTAGAGGGTCCTAGAGGAGGGTTAGAGGGTCCCAATGACATTGCGAATGCTAAAAAGAATATTCATTTCAAGTGTACTTGAGTAGCTTGACAGAAGTTTTCAGAATGTCAGTGTGTGCTTGTATGAATGCATGCATGTGAAAACAATGGATGCTGAAAGTTCCTTGATAGGTCATAACTTGGAACGCAAAGACTGGTATATTATTATTTTGCCCATTTTTATAGTGCATCCCTGGGACCCCCTAGACATTCTTTTAGAGGGTCCTTTAGGATTATAGTACTTCATATACCCCCAAATGGGGGTCCCTGGGAGCCATGGCATGCACACACACACACACACACACACACACACACACCAGGGCAGGACCAAATGATTCGTAAGGAACTCACACCCAGATCCGCCCCTGCACGCACACACATACACACAGACAGTGACACACGCACACATGTCCACTCCTTCAGTCTGAAAGGAAGCAGTGACAGTCATAGAACCATAATCAAAACAATGCTTTGTGGACCAGAGAAAAGCTTGGGAGGAAAGAAATGTGGGAGTTACAGTGAGGAAATTTGTGATCAAGGGATGGGAAGAGAGACAGCCTAAACAGTTCGACCTACCGGCTACGTTTGTCAAGTCCTGTCGCGGTCTTTTTGTCCTTATGTGTACATTAGTCTAAAATAACACTGTTTCTGCTTTTGGGGGGTATTTATTGCAATTATTTATTTCATTACTCGCCATGTTACATTACCACACACAATTTGAAGCCATTCTACCCACTGGTTCATGAGATACAGCTCCGACAAGAAGGAAGGACATTTCGGTTTTGTGAGTCTTCCTTGGCTGAGGTTTTCACTGGCGCGGTTCAAAATTCAGGATCTGAATAGATTATGACATGCTGATCAAGAATATATGGGTTATGGGAGACCCTATGCTTATTGTAGATCATGGTATCCGCGAGAGGACAAATGTACGCGAAAGGACTTAACATACGTGCACAGAAGGGGTCCATTCCTGTTGACAAATGACACCATTTTCCTCTTGGGATTGTCTGAACTGTAGACTTGTTCTATGAGAACGGGAGTACGTTGGGGTCAGAATGAAGGCTGTACGTTTCTGTCTGTCTGTTTCTGCATCTGGCTAAAATCGTAATTGAACTTTGCAGGATCGTTCATGACCCAAGGTCATGACCCGTGACGTCATTTTATTCAAATGGCAAGGCGTATAAAAGTACTTTCAGTAAAAACAAAACAAAACATAGCAAAAAAATAGTGTTCAATCGACATGCAATTTACACTACTGAACTCAGTAATAATGTTGAAAACACCGAAATATCTCCCACATTCCTACATAATGATCCCTACACATGTAAGCTTAATGTTATTTGATCCAAATGGCGGGTCATATTGTATGTATTTCTAATAACACCGATTTTTGACGATCGTTCTTTGCTGTTGAACTGGGAGTACATTTATATAGCTTCGCCATCTCGTTTCTTGTCTTGGGGAATTCCGAACTACAGTTGGGCTATTCAACAGGAATAGAAAGAGACGCCCTTCCTTCAATAAATTGCAACTGCACGAAGTCGGGGATAATTAAAAAGTGACTCGACGGCGATAACGTTATAAGAGGATTGCCATCAGGATTTAATTAAGGCTACGGGTGGGGTTAAAAGACGTATGCACAGAATAGAGATTTGAATGCGGGATCTTTTCCTTTAATCTAACTTGTTTTACTTTACTTGAAGCCTGAAATAGTTAGGCCTATAATGAAGTGCTGATGTGCATTAGCCCACAAAGGATGTTAATGGGAAAATCCAACAAAACCATACATACAGCCCACACCATTTCTCACGTAGGCCTATGTTTATGTTACAGTCGTCCGCCACAGAGTGTAGGAGACAATGGTTTGCTTGGTTGGTTTTTGTTATTGTTGCGTTGTTGTTGTTGTTGTTGTTGTTGTGTTGTTGTTATTACTCATTAGAGAGAGGGGGAGGAGGGAGGAGAGAAGAAGAAGAAAAACCAATAGTCGTGTGATGAGAATAAGAAAGTGAGGTATAGTTATGACTGACGTTTTAAGTGACAAAGATCCATTTCTATAAGAATGCTGTGGGCCTACGCTATCGACACTCCACAATTATTTGTATTGATTAATCTCAATGTTGACAAAGACTGAGGCAGGAAAGGGAAAGGCTGCAAAGATGGGAAAGGGAGGGGGGGTGAGATTAGGCGCTATAAATCTGATAATTATCGTAACCAATTTCAAACAAAGAACTTCGATCGTGCGTATGTCGGGGAAAACCCCCATGAGTTCAGCCAATGTTTGTTTTTGAGGTGTCAGTCAAGCTAAAGGTCTCTGTACACGTGAACATTTTTTACTCTTTCACCATGCCAACACAGTGGCGATAATTATGAAAGTCATTTTATGGCTGGCCTCTCACTGTGTTGCCATGGGGCAAGAGTGAAACATTTTCACGTGTACAGAGACCTTAAGACCACTGGGTCTGCTAGGGTAGGCGGACTTTCCGCGTGGTCAAGCTCCTTCTCCCCACCCCCACCCCCCCCCTCCTCCTCCTCCTCCTCCTCCTCGTCGTCGTCATCATCATCATCATCACAACCATCATCATCATCATCATTGTCATGGTCGACATTGTCTTCCTGTTTTTCTAAGTTAACAATTATGGAGATTACATTATGTGAAATGCACGAACTTTTGCAATGGGCCGTCTAGATCAACAAACCCCAACGCAAACACTCGGGCAGACAGACATATCACGTGGTGTAGAGTGGTGTAGAGTGGCACAGTGGTAGCGCGTTCGCTTCGTGTCAAGTAAACCCGAGATCGAACCTGGGTACAGGGGATTTTTTCCTCTCACTTTGCACTAGGCCTTACTGGTCTGAACGTGGAGTCTTTCGGATGAGACGATAAACCGAGGTCCCGTGTGCCCATGCACTTAGCATACGTTAAACCCAGTGGCAACGAAAAAGTTGTCATTTGGTCAAAATTTACCCCCCCCCCCCCCCCCTTTCCTTCCTCATCAGTCACACATAAATCGCATGCAAAAAAAATTAAAAAAAATGGGTGGCGCGCCTCTGGCTGCGACGCGCTCTCCAGGTGGGAGCAACCCGAATTTCACAGAGACGCCTCTGTGACTATAAAGTACCTAATACCTAATACCTATAATAAAATATAATACATAATACGACAGACAGACAGACAGACAGAGAAACGTGCACGCTTTGTTTATAAGCCCAACGCACACCCTGTAGAGCTTCAGGTCACAATATCTGTATTGTTAAACTGAATTCGGGACTTTCATGGTGTTGCACTGCCTTTGGGTATTGCCTCCACGATCGTACGTTCCCACCATCTTTATTATTGTAAGCACTTAGGGCTTTTTTAAGATTAGGCGCTATAAATGTTAATTGTTGTTATTGTTATTATCTTTATATCTACTAAATGTCCCATATGTGTCTGTTTCAGACCGGAGGACGTTAAACAAAAAAATCTAACAAAAAAAGAGTAGGCCTATGGAAGAGGCACAAAGTCGTTAAAATATTGAACACTGGGATTTTCCACCTAAGCTTACAGTTCAGCAAAGTCAATAATGGAATGAGGAAGTTCAGTTTTGTCATCGTTCCAAGTCAGTCCAAATATCCCGTGTTTATTTTCATAATTATTACACGGGTCCAAAAGTGTGTGTATGTCCAATGCAAGTATGAACCAAGGAAGTAATGTTTGGCATCAGTCCATGTAAATTCCAAAATGTCAGTTTTGTATACCGTTAGGTCTGAATACACGTTCAACATTTTCACTCTTTATCCATGACAACACAGTGATAGGCCAGTCGTAATATGACTTACATATCACTGTGTTGCCATGGGGAAAGAGTGAAAAATGTTAATTTGTACAGAGACCTTTACGCCATTTTGCTCTCTCATGGTTTTTAGCACTGGTTGACGTTAGTTTGAAGACAGGCTGTTAAGAATACAATGTTCACATTTTCATGGACATTGTTGAAACTCGCTTTGTTTTCATCTTTTTCGGCAAAATCATCTCAGCAACCCCCTTGTAGATAGCAACAACAAACATAGAAACGAATTTAGCCCATGAATATAGGCCTAATTATTCGTCCTTTGAAAAATTCGTTCAAGAAAGAACAAAAACTAGGCCTAGTTAACAAACGTCTCCTTGATCTAATAATACTTTCAAGTTGATTTATGGGATAGTTTCTGTACAGATACGTGATTTTCCTTTGAAGAAAAAAGTTTTGTAACAATGTAATAGGCCGTCAGAAGAATACTGGATATGTGCATCGTTTCAAAAACCTCCTCCGCTACTGCGCCATTGTATTGGGTGGTGCTGCATAGCGGCCACGCGCTCTCCAGGTGGAAGCAACCTGAGTTTCACATATATGTGTCTCTGTGACTAGAATCAATACAAAATACAAGACCACAACTGCGCTGTACAACAACACAACACACACACACAAAACACACACACAAAACACACACACACACACACACACACACACACACACACACACACACACACACACACACACACACACACACACACACATACACACACACACATACACACACACACACACACAGTGGACACACACACACACGCACGCACACGCACACACACACACACACACACACACACACACACACACACACACACATATTTCGTCTAAACACGAGAAGTGGATACACGTTAAATAACACACACACACACACACACATATTCCGTCTAATATCACGAGAAGTGGATAGACACACACACGCGCACCCCTTGAATGATTTATTGATGCCCACATGGCATTGACTCTCAACTGCAGAGAGAGAGAGAGAGAGAGAGAGAGAGAGAGAGAGAGAGGCTACATGGATGTCTTCCAAGTGATTTAATTACTAGTAGATTAAAGGCACTAGCATAACAACTAGTCTATCTAAGAACAACAAGCTGTTAGCATTCGAAAAAAACTTTAGCGCACGCACGTATATAAGCCTACACACTAACACAGGAAGCTGGACGGAAGATTCGGTGGAATATTGCATACAAATAATTATCAGTGCATGCTACAGAAATCGGAATGAAGACCTGTGAACAATGACAAAATCGTATCACATTCTTACTGGATATTTGAATATAAATGGACAGTTTTAAAAGCACCCATACCAGCACAACTTATGGCTTGTTCAAACTGTTAATTGAGAGAAATTCTTTAAAGCTTCTATAGATGATAGTGACATTTTTGTAATAGGCCCATGTAAATAATATTGTAGATTTAAGTTTTTCACGTTCTGCAACATTTAACGCATTTACTGTAATAACAAAAACATAGGTCTACTAAAGCATATGAAAGGGTTTGCAGGCGGTGTGGTACTTACTGTGACATTATTGTGTCTCTTATTATAATTAATTAAATCCATTAGTGCCCATCTAATGACGCCGGAGAAGAAAAAGAAGAATTGATTAGACCTAGGCTGAAAGGGGTCGAGTCACTCGTGCGATTTATATCCAACTGCGATCCAACTGTGGCGAAGTCTGTGAGGCATGATCCTCGTGAAATAATTCCGTCTAAAAATAACTCTACTGTTTTTCGTGCACTATAGCCTACTCATGTATACACGAATCTCATAAAATGTCTGATGCAAAAATACAAATATTTCTTCAGATTCGTGTACGGGGGACTACAAAATATAGTGAACAAATCTCGTCAGATTTGATCAGATTGATTTAGACAGTAGTATTTCACAAGAATCATGCCTTACCCATGTCACAGTTGGATCGCAGTTGGATTGAAACCGCATGCTTGAGTCGGCCCCTTAACTCATTCGCATCGCAATGATTTTGAATTATTCAGAAAACTCACAAATCACTCCAGCCATGCACACAAACAAAACAGACATAAAAAAAAAGGAGAAATGAAAGAAGATTACGGGTTTTTACTTCAGGTTTAGACATAGGGAAGTGGCAGATCAGACTTTTTTTTAATACAGACTTTATATAGAAAAACTCTCTACAGCAATTAGTGTCCCCACTTCAAACCACTACAAACGCAAAGTAAGAGGCAAAAGTGTGGTCTAAGGGAGCGAAGCTAGTTTAGAAGTGACCAATGTGTGGTGTGCAGACATATTTACTTCCCTTGAAACAAATTCATCAAATTGACAGCTTTATTTTAATTCCGGACTTGAATGAGTTAATGGTGCAGTAGGCCTATGCCGTTGTAGAAAGATTGATCAGTCTATCAAACTTGTTTACCGGCTGTTAAAATGTTTTAATTCATTATTTTAACCAGAAGTATTCCACCAAAATATACATAATTTACGAAAAACACTCAGCCAGTTTCTTCTTCTTCTTCTTCTTCTTCTTCTTCTTCTTCTTCTTCTTCTTCTTCTTCTTCTTCTTCTTCTTCTTCTTCTTCTCAAGGGTTCAATTCATGATTTAAGATACTCACAATCTTCTCATTGTCGCTTGTTGAATGTATTAATATTAAGCCCCCTCCTTCTTACACTTCTCTCCTCCTCCTCCTACTCCTCCTCCTCTTTGTCCTCCTCCTATTGCTTGACTGAGAGGCGTTTAGTTTAAAAAGTATGAGATGGCAACGAGTCCTCATGGAACCCCAGTATAGTGTGATAGTAGAACATCACATACTGTGGATCTTCGTTCACTCGCACAGCTTTGATTGGAACCAAGAAAGCACTTAGCCATACTGCCTTAGCAATTTAATTGTGTGTTTTAAGAACCATGTGTGTGTGTGTGTGTGTGTGTGTGTGTGTGTGTGTGTGTGTGTGTGTGTGTGCGTGTGTGTGTGTGTGTGGACATGATGGACATTAGCATCAACACTGCAGAATGAATTTGTAACTGTTTTTTCGTGTCAAAGAAGCGTAGGCCCTATTGAAATAATTCTACTGTACGGCAGCACATGCGCGTGTGTGCACACACACACATTTATACCACAAACTCTATTGAAATATACTGTACGGCAGCACATGCGCGTGCACGAACACACACACGTGTGCGCGCACACAGATGGATGGATGGATGGTGATGATGAGATTAGCGTCCAATCGGTCAGAGACCCTTATGGACGGCATTCCTAAAATATCTTTCTACACGGGGAAACCCTTCACGAACCCCCCTGTCCTACTAACACAAGAGCAGCCCTTCACCAGCCCCACCTACTCTACTAACACAACAGCAGCCCTTCACCAGCCCCACCTACTCTACTAACACAAGAGCAGCCCTTCACCAGCCCCACCTACTCTACTAACACAAGAGCATCCCTTCACCAGCCCCACCTACTCTACTAACACAAGAGCAGCCCTTCACCAGCCCCACCTACTCTACTAACACAAGAGCAGCCCTTCACCAGCCCCACCTACTCTACTAACACAAGAGCAGCCCTTCACCAGCCCCACCTACTCTACTAACACAAGAGCAGCCCTTCACCAGCCCCACCTACTCTACTAACACAACAGCAGCCCTTCACCAGCCCTACCTACTCTACTAACACAAGAGCATCCCTTCACCAGCCCCTACTCTACTAACACAAGAGCAGCCCTTCACCAGCCCCACCTACTCTACTAACACAAGAGCAGCCCTTCACCAGCCCCACCTACTCTACTAACACAAGAGCATCCCTTCACCAGCCCCACCTACTCTACTAACACAAGAGCATCCCTTCACCAGCCCCACCTACTCTACTAACACAAGAGCATCCCTTCACCAGCCCCACCTACTCTACTAACACAACAGCAGCCCTTCACCAGCCCCACCTACTCTAGCAACACAAGAGCAGCCCTTCACCAGCCCCACCTACCCTACTAACACAAGAGCATCCCTTCACCAGCCCCACCTACTCTACTAACACAAGAGCATCCCTTCACCAGCCCCACCTACTCTACTAACACAAGAGCAGCCCTTCACCAGCCCCACCTACTCTACTAACACAAGAGCATCCCTTCACCAGCCCCACCTACTCTACTAACACAAGAGCAGCCCTTCACCAGCCCCACCTACTCTACTAACACAAGAGCATCCCTTCACCAGCCCCACCTACTCTACTAACACAAGAGCAGCCCTTCACCAGCCCCACCTACTCTACTAACACAAGAGCAGCCCTTCACCAGCCCCACCTACTCTACTAACACAAGAGCATCCCTTCACCAGCCCCACCTACTCTACTAACACAAGAGCAGCCCTTCACCAGCCCCACCTACTCTACTAACACAAGAGCAGCCCTTCACCAGCCCCACCTACTCTACTAACACAACAGCAGCCCTTCACCAGCCCCACCTACTCTAGCAACACAAGAGCAGCCCTTCACCAGCCCCACCTACTCTACTAACACAAGAGCATCCCTTAATCAGTCCCACCTACTCTACTAACACAAGAGTATCCCTTCACCAACCCCCTGCCCTACCAACACAAGAGCAACCCTTCACCAACCCCCTGCCCTACCAACACAAGAGCAGCCATTCACCAAACCATAGTCTACAAAGCACACACAGCGTTTTTGGATATAAAGCCACATCGAAGATTGCATTTACGAAGGATACTTTATGGAAACCAAATCGGCAGGAAGACTTTTACAAAGTTAACCATAGTCTAAAAAGCATACAAAGCGGCTTTAGATATAAAGCCACATCAAATATTGCATTTACGAAGGATACTTTATGGAAACCAAATCGGCACGAATAGTCTTAAATTCACTAATTGCATAGTTTGGACAACACACAACTCTTTTTAATCAATTGATAAGAAGTTGGCTACTTGCACTAGGCTTAACACAACACTTTTACCCATGACCCAGCTTCTTCAGATGACGATAGATTATTCCCTCAACAGTCACCAGAAATGTGAATACGATTTCATTAAAGCACTCTAATTATGAAATGGAAACATAAGTAAAGCAACGCACCGCTATACGAGAAGTAAAACCAGACAGTGATGGCTTGGATGCTTCGAAGTACAGTTTAGAAAAAACAACCAAATATACATATATACATTTTCTAGTCATGTTGCAGGGTTTGAAGGCTTCAGATGCTCACTGTTGTCTTCAGTGGTACCACCAGTGACTTCGGGCAAAGTGGTCTGTACAATCTACTCCATCATACGTAGAGACGACTAGGTGGCAACTAAAATGACACACACACACACACACACACACGCACACACGCACACGCACGCACACGCACGCACACACACACACACATCTTCAAAATGTTAATGAAGATGGTCAAATTCTCTATTTTTAAAAAAGCGTGAGAATTGTAAACGTGATCTGTTTTGTTGCATTTTCTTGAAAGTAACGGAAGCGACTGAAATGCAAATTAAACACCTGGGCAGTCTTCTTGTCCCCAGTTGCGCCTCTTTGTTGGTAGAGAGGCGCTATGCTTTCTTTGCTAAATGCGGAGGCGTGAGTATGGACATGATATCACATTAAACGGGGTGGCCCAAAGGCCAAAATTACTCCGTGAACAAATTATGTAAGCAAAATCGTCAAAGACAGAATATTATAATAATTAATTTGCCCTCTGATTTCCATTGACGTGCATCAATAAGATGATACTACTGTTGTTCCTGTTCTGCTATAATCTGTTTTACCTTCGGGCAAAGTGGTCTGTACAATCTACTCCATCATACGTAGAGACGACTAGGTGGCAACTAAAATGACACACACACACACACACACACACACACACACACACACACACACACATCTTCGAAATATTAATGAAGATGGTCAAATTCTATATATAAAAAAATAAAGCGTGAGAATTGTAAACGTGATCTGTTTTGTTACATTTTCTTGAAAGTAACGGAAGCGACTGAAATGCAAATTAAACACCTGGGCAGTCTTCTTGTCCCCAGTTGCGCCTCTTTGTTGGTAGAGAGGCGCTATGCTTTCTTTGCTAAATGCGGAGGCGTGAGTATGGACATGATATCACATTAAACGGGGTGGCCCAAAAGCCAAAATTACACCGTGAACAAATGATGTAAGCAAAATCGTCAAAGACAGAATATTGTATAATTAATTTGCCCTCTAATTTCCATTGACGTGCATCAATAAGATGATACGACTGTTGCTTCTGTTCTGCTACAATTTGTTTGAACTTATTTGATTATCGACCGAAATAATTCGAAATTGCACTACAAATAGTATTTTGTCAAAAAGTATAGATATAATATTTTAGAGGAAAACATGTAACATTATTTGCTAAGATCAAGATCATTATGTGGTGTTGATGCCAGTGTAGGCCTATCTACAAATTAGTTTGAGCGTAGGAAATGACAGAAGGCCGCGGATTGTCCTTTAAAGGTGGAACCTGACGGATGAGTTTTTGCAAAAAACAAAGGGGATCACCAGAAAGACAGCCTTTTGAAGGATCAGAACACTCACTTTGCTCTGGTTTCCTAGAAATCAAACCATCGAAATGACGATTCCTCCTTGGCGGAGATGCCGGAGAGAGAAGCCATTTTGGATAGGGTGGATGGAGGCCAATCCCATTGTGGTTGAAGCTTTTTCTTTTTTGTAGAGCAGCAAAAACAATGAATCTATTTCCTTTATTGTGATCAAAACTCATTTAAATAAACTGTATAAAATTTAAAAATAAAAATAAATAATAAGGTTTGT
>JAGGCT020001153.1:0-25000 GCA_017654935.2 Phymorhynchus buccinoides
CATTGATGAGGAAGGGGGCGGGGGTAAATTTTGACCAAATGACAACTTTTTCGTTGCCACTGGGTTTAACGTATGCTAAGTGCATGGGCACACGGGACCTCGGTTTATCGTCTCATCCGAAAGACTCCACGTTCAGACCGTTAAGGCCTAGTGTAGAATGAGAGGAAAAAATCCCCTGTACCCAGGTTCGAACTCGGGTTTACTTGACACGAAGCGAACGCGATACCACTGTGCCACTCTACACCGGATAGGTTTACCCGGATAAGTTTAATGGTAAATTTTGGCTGAGGAATGGCTAGCAATGAAAGGGTTAAGAAGCAACACTCACTCCCAGAACTGTTTGAGGCGCTGATGACTCTCGATTTCCTTGGCGCTGGGTCCCTCGTACGTGGAACGGGCGTCGATCAGCTCCGCAGCTCCCTCTTCCCATTCTTCATCGTCCTCTTCATCTTCTTCGTCCACATCTGTCAGAAAGCAATAGAAAATTAACGCCAGTCTTTGGTTCTTCCTCACATTGTTTATTTCATGAAACGACGAATAGCTTAGTCTAAAGGGCCAGCTACACATCAGCTAAAAAACGCACGACTGTACGATACGATTCGATCACGTGATCTCGAAGCGCGAATCACATTTGTTCTTGGAGACCACGTGATCGAATCGTATCGCACAGTCGTACTATTTTACTGGACGTGTGACTGGCCCTTAACCCTTTCACTGCCAACGTCGCATTTTTGCACAATGATTTAACACCCACATCACTAAAAGGCATCAAATCAGGGCCTATTATGCAAAGACCCTATTCTCTTCATTTTGGGAGGTAACGATAGGCCTTACTTTAAATATGTCACAAAGGAATCCCCAATATTACAGACACATTTTTGTCTCTATCCAGGAAAGCTTTCATGAAATTTTTTTGCTGAAAAATGGCTGGCGGTGAAAGGGTTAAAAGGCACCGAATCCAGTATGGTAAAACGCTTCAAGAAAAACAAAAGAAATTAAATAGTGATATAATTTCACTTATGTAATAGCGATATCTATTTAATCATCACGGGCCTTACACTTTCGGTAGCGAGCATAGAACACAAAGTGATCACACAGACGTGTACTTACGTACGCACACACACACGCAGTTCAAAACTGCTCTCGTTGTTATGCATGTATAATTTCATTCAAAGCAACCATATTATTATGGGAAACAAACCTGCTTCATCGATGATGAATCCCAGAGCCCCTTTCCGTCTCTTCTTCTTGGGTCGCCCCTCCTCCTCTTCTTCCTCCTCCTCCTCCTCCTCCACCTCCTAAAATCAATCATACATTATAAATCTTTAAATATGAAAAACATTAATTACCTTTGTCCAATTATAAAACAATCAAACAAACAAAAACTGGCAAAGTTGATTTTCATACGATTTTCTTTTCACTAACTGCAAGTCTGTTTCCACACAGGATGCTCTTATTAACCCTCTCACTCTGATCACTTTGAACAAGAATCGATCCTAGCTTCCGAGTGAAGGGGAGTAACTCCGAACGTCACACCAAATCTTTTATTTTAAAAAATCACCCAGAATAAAGTCTAACTCACATTTCATTTCTGAAAGATGCATATTGAATAGCAATGATGATAATATTAATATTATTTTCATTCGAAAGCTAACACAATGTCACACAACAAACCATGAATTAGAAGAAAAAATCCATAATGGCACTCCAAACATCCGACCGGGTCATTACTGCTCACGTCACGTGGCAAAAAAAAAATCCGTTCAAAAAGACTATTGGGTGCTTTCCCTTGCTGTAAAGACCAAAAACGGACCAGGGAGAGTCAGGAACAGGAAGATCTAACTTAGTATATTGCATTGTGGGTAGGGAGAAAGTGAAAGTGAACGTACTAGACCTGGCGTTCAGCGGTCGCAATCGGCGTAAACGGGAGCCAGTGATAAAAAAAAAATCGGGCACATTTCGGTTCTGTAGTAGGGAGAGGGTTAAAATCACATACCAGCACGCACACAAGCACACACACACACAGTCTTCTAAATCAATGCCCCTCACCTCTTCCTCCACGTCCTCTACTTCCTCGGCTTCGTCGTCACCATGCTCTTTCTTCTCATCGTCTTCCACGTCGTCATCCTTCTCCTCCTCCTCCTCATCGCTACCCCCTCCTCCTCCTCTTCCTCCCTTCTCGCCTTCCTCTTCCTCCCCCTCGCTGTGACTTCCCTCAGGGGCGGCATCGCTGCCCTCATTCCGAGATTCGTTTAGATCTCCGCCCTAAGAAATCGTGATATCAACAAAATGCAAAACTGAACCCTGTTGACAGCTTTGTGCATGTGATGTACTATAAATGTACTACACATAATAATTGTAGTTTTGATCCTACAACTCTTACAGCTATAGATCTCAAAGAAAAAGAAGCACAAAGATATATCCTTTGAACAAGGGACCTGTACCCACAAGATTAATCAGGGTCTCTGTTTATTATTAAAGGGAAACACTCATATTCGTCTCTATCAAAGTTGTGATGAAAACGACAGAATGCTAAATTTTTTTTCTTCAGATTTTTCGTCAGTAGACCTTTGTATGTGGCTAAAGCTTGTTTCAAAACACATTTGTTTGTTCGAACTACTCAAAACATTCTCTTTCACTGACATCAAAATTGTAGTTATTCTTAAGTAATGTTAGTATAACTGGTATAATTTTTCTGCAATAACTGAAAGGATTTTTGAACAAAAATGTAGTCCTGTTTTATTTAAATAGCAAAAACAAAACAAAGAGCAAAAGATGAAGCAGTACCTTTTCATAATCTTTGTACCAAAAAAATGCCAATTATTACAAATGAAGATCTGTTTGAAATGTATCCCTTAAAGGGACACCCTGACGAATGAGTTTTTGCAAGAAACACATCGAGATCACCAGGAAAACACCATTTACAGAGATCGCAACACTCACTTTGCTCTAGTTTCAAAAAATTCGAACCATCAAATCAGCGATTCCTCCTTGGCGGAGGTGCTGGAAGTCAGATTCTTTCAGATTCTGAGTCAAACCAAATCGCTTGCACGAAATTTCCACAATACAATCCTTTTTTTTTCATAGCTATTTTATACAGTTTACCAAAACGATTTTCACTCACAACAAAGGAAATACACATGTAGCTTCATTTTTTTCTTACTGCACTACAAAGAAAAAGCTTCAACCACTCTTGAGTGGCTTCCACCTACCCCGTCCAAAATGGCTTCTCTCTCAGGCAACTCCGCCAAGGCGGAATCGCTGTCTTGATGGTTTAATTTCTAGGAAACTAGAGCAAAGTGAGTGTTCCGGGTCTTTCTGGTGTCTGGCTGTCTTGACGTGTTTCTTACAAAAACTCGTCCGTCAGGGTGTCCCTTTAACTTAAGGCTAAACAGAAAACAATTCAGTGGATTCATAAAATAAAAAAATTTTAAACTCTATTTCCTTTATATCAATGAATTATCTCTTCTTAGTTCTTAAGAAGATAAATGTGGATATTGCAAACAGTTTCTACACTTACATACCTCACTCTCTGCTTCGGACAAGATGCTTTCTTCGCTATCTGACATGATGGTTATATTTCGATTTTCCTGCAATAAATTAAAGAGCAAATAATGACTGTAAAACATGAAACCGGTAGGAAAAAAACCAAAAACACAAGCATTGCTAAAATACTGAGAGAACAAAAAACTAGCACTGTAACTACTTTCTAGTATTCTACAGTTTCACTCTTCTCACGCCATAGGCGGTAGCTACCGAGGCGACAGGCTTGCCACGTGATGAAATGATGAAAGGATTGATTACTTTTGGGAGGAATTGCACTTAAAATGTAGCTGAATCAAAGCAAAAACAGTCAGTCGAAAGTCGAAGTTGAAACTGACTGACTGCAAAAGGGGGGTGGGGAGGGGGGGGGAGGGAGTAGCGGCAGATTGAGAGATTGATCCCATTTCAAAAAGAATTTTTGCATCTATATAGTTCTCATGACGGATGGCATGCCATTTTCCAAATGGAATTGATTCTTGTCAATGAAAGAAACGAAGATTTTTGGAATAAAACTTGAGATCATTGTTGAAATTTAGCAAAGAACAGTACTGAAGGGTGCTAGGTGGAATATCAGCCGATCTTTTAGATTCGAAGTCAGATGAAGAGAACAAACTAATCAGTGATCTTGCAAGTCAGAGTCTAGAAAGATTTGGCGAAAGTCCAACCCCGACTCGAAAAAGGACCTAATAACAACCAATTTTTGCGGATTTTCAGCCATGTAAGTAGAACTTTGTTATTGATAGGATAATGTATCTATAGCATACACAGTTCCAAACCAACACATGTGACCTAGCTAAATCCTTTCACCGCCAGGTGGCGCAACACTCAAGTGGTCAAAACCTAGTAGTAATCTTTGTTTGGGGAGAGGGGGGGGGGGGGGGGGGGTCACAGTCACACATATCTCTCTCTCTCTCTCTCTCTCTCTCTCTCTCTCTCTCTCTCTCTCTCTCTCTCTCTCTCTCTCTCTCTCTCCCCAACAAAGAATAAGATTAATATTAGTTTTATTACTTATTAGGTTTTGACCACATGAGTGTCACGCCACCTGCCGGTGAAAGGATTCAGCTAAGTCGACCATTGGATCTCTACTGCACTGGTTATCAAATCAAGATCAAGAAGCAGTATTTTCTAATTTTAAGGGATAGGATTAGGTTTAGATTACAATTATTTTCATAAAACGGAGGGAGGGAGCTGAGAAACTTGAGGGCGGTTGAACTTACATCTTACCAGCCTGAAATTGAAAATGAAACAGTTGTGCCACTTGTAGACAATCATTGAATCATTGACTTCTCCAAAGCCTCTGACAAAGTCAGCCATAGCCACCTGGTGCACAAGCTGAAGAGATACGGCATCAAAGGCAAGATCAACAAGTGGATCAGTGCCTTCCTTACTGACCGCACACAGTCTGTAGTGGTGGATGGAGAGAAGTTGGCCCCAGTTGCAGTTAAATCCGGGGTCTCTCAAGGCTCAGTGTTGGGACCAGCCCTCTTCCTGATCTATATCAACAATTTGCCTGAGGGAATCAAATCAAAGACCAGATTGTTCACTGATGACACCACCTGCAGCAAAACGATAGATGACCCGGAGGATCAACACCAACTCCAAGATGACCTCAACGCCCTCACCACCGGCAGCAAAACCATAGATGACCCGGAGGATCAACAACAACTCCAAGATGACCTCAACGCCCTCGCCACCTGGGAAAAAACTTGGTCCATGGAATTCCACCCCAGCAAATGCCAAGTACTGAAGGCCACACGGAAAAGGGAGAAGAAGGCTAGAAAATACACCATCCATGGCCAAACACTTGAAGTCAACAAAATCAAGTACCTGGGTGCTACAATCACAGATGGCATCAAATGGGGTCCACATATCGCAAACAAAAATAAAGAGATAATGAGATTAGGGAATAGGTTATCTCCCCTAGTTTTTCGTCGATAAATTGCCACAAAAGTGGCCCTTTCGACTATTATGAAGAAACAGAAACAGAAACAGAAAACATCAAAAAGAAGGCAAATAAGACCCTCGGCTTTCTCAGTTTCTGAGACGAAATCTCAAGACAACGAACAAAATACAAAGAGAAACTGCCTACAAAGCACTTGTTCGCCCAGTTCTTGAGTATTCCAGCACAGTGTGGGACCCACACACACAAAAAGACGGCCACACCCTTGAAAAAATCCAAAGGAGCGCTCACTGGATGGCAAAATAGATACAGGCTAACCACCAGTGTCGACGAGATCCTAACTTGTATCACTGGAATGGCCAACTTTAGAGGAACGAAGAAAGAACAAAAGGCTGGAGGATTCTTTTCAAGTTCCTGACAGGCCTCTGCCCACCTGCCAGAACCATCAGGCACAAGGAAACCACGAAGAAAACAAACTCAAAAGTGTACAATGTTTCATCCTGCCATACGCTATACACTAATAGTAAATACACTTATACAGGCTTTTTCTCTCTGACAATTCCTGATTGGAATATGTTCCCCCAGGACAACAACAACATACAGTATTTATACGGCGCTGAATCTTGATAGAAATCAAATCAAAGCGCACACACACGTTAGCATCCATAACGCATTCAAACAAAAATGCAATACAAAGCGAACACACACGTTTGACATAAATGGTATACAGCAGAAACAGACCTAAAGGCAAGGGAGAGAGGAAGAGAAAGAGAGTGGAGCCTCAATGACGGGGGAACAGGTGGGTTTTGAGGTTAGATTTGAAGGCTGAGAGGGTCGGTCGCTGACGGAGGGAAAGAGGAAGTTTGTTCCAAGATGTCGGTCCTGAGACAGCAAAAGAGCGCCGACCAACCGTTGAAAGCTTATACCTAGGGATCTGGAGAGAAAGCGGGTCAGAAACTGAACGTAAAGTGCGAGCTGGCGTATAGATGGAAATATTGTCGCAGAGGTAAGATGGAGCAGCTTTATGGATAGATTTATAGCAAAGGGTGTTTAATTTATACTCAATTCTGTCTGCGACAGGAAGCCAGTGCAAAGAACGGAGAAGAGGGCTAACGTGATCAAACTTTTTCTTCCTAAGGACAAGACGAGCAGCTGTGTTTTGAATACGCTGGAGACAAGATAGAGAAGAGACTGATAGGCCAGAAAGGAGAGCATTACAGTAGTCAAGACAAGACAGTATGAGGGAAGTAACAAGTTTTGCTGTGGCTTCATCTGATAGATATAAATTTACGAATATAGCCAATGCGACGAATTTGATAGTAGCAGGACTGACAGGTCTGAGTCAGGAAACTCTGCATGGAAAGAGTATTGTCCAAAGTGACACCTAAGTTTTTGACAGAGTCTCAGAGGGGAATGATATTGTTACCCAGTTGGATTGACTCTATGGAAACAGAGGCTAGTTTGTTTTTTGTTCCTACAAGCATTGCTTCGTTTTTTTCACCATTTCAGGACACTGGAAGCTGAGACCTTGGACCTCTTCAGGTCCAGGCTTGGCTCCCAAAACATATTTCCAATCCTTCACACTCCTCACCCCTCTGTTTTTTCATGACTTTTTTTCATAATATCAGCAAATATCTTCAACCTGAAGAAGTTGGCTGATTGACTGGAACTAGTCACTAGTGGAAGAAAAAGAACATTTCATTTGCCAAGATTCAATCAACATTTTGATTTGCCAACTGAAGTTTATCATGACACGCGCTTAACAATGAAATTAATGTTCAACTACAATACCATTTAACCTTTCAAATGCTTATAAATCTTTTTGATCACATCTAAATCGCAGATTTGTAAGCAAAAAATATCCCTATCTAACTTCATACCTCTTGCAGACGCAAGAACCTTCATAAACCTCGCTTTGACTAGCTTCCGTTTTAATAATTTGGCCGGAAATCAATTTTACATATTAGGGTTAGACTATGTTTGCAGAAGATGTGAACTATTGATCTCTAGTAAAAAGTTCTGAGTACCGACCAAAACAAAGTCATAAGTCACGAGTTTCTTTATTGTCCATTGTACAAACACACAAGGAAAATTGTTTTCCACCGTGTAAAATAAGATCAAATACACCCAAATAAAACTCAAAATTATTTATTTTTTTAAAACATAAAACAGAAATCTAGGTACATTTAAATAAATCTGTAATAATATTACAAATGTAACTCTCACACCACACCTAATCATTCACCCGCCCTCTTGCTCACTAATCCACTCACCACGCAATCCACATTAAAATAGGCTAACATGGGCGTAGCATCCAGGTCAGGCACTCAGGTCAGAGTCTGACAGCAAATAAAGAGGGGGGGGGGGGGGGGGGAAGAGAAAAACATGTTTTTCGGATGTGGGTTCTTCCAAGTGTGTCACCATGACTACCAAAGACATGATATTAGCTAGAAGGGATAGAAGATATTAGATATGCGTCGAAAACTCGCAACCCATACTGCTAAATCAGAATAGAAAAGAATACATGCAGTTAATCGTGGCATATAAACTACGTGTTCTGCTTCGACGCACCTACAGCATAGCTTGCACATGGCCTGATATCAGTAGAGCTGAGACAGTTCCGGGTCAGCAACAAGATCCTGCACCTATTCTACCAGTCTTCCATAGAAAGCGTGATGCTCTTCAACAGGCTGTGCTACTTCAGCAGCCGGTGCCAAGAAGACAGACACAGACAGACTGGAGAAGATCACCACCCGTGCTGCCTCAGTCATCGGTGATGACCTGCCACCGCTGAGTGCCTCCTACCCTGCTGCTGCCGTCAGGAAGCTGAACAGGATCCGCTCCGACCCTGAGCACCCTCTCCAACCAGCCCTGGCTTCATGCGAGTCCAGGCGTGGCGCCTCTTCCAACCACCTGAGAAGCTTCAAGGCCAGGACGAACCAGCTGAGGAACTCCTCTCTGCCGTCAGCAGTCCGCATCTTCAACGCCACCTCCTGAGGACTGCTGGGCTGACCTCGATCCTGGGGCTGCCTGGTCCACTGAAATTGATTCAGAGAGAGAGAGAGAGAGAGAGAGAGAGAGAGAGAGAGAGAGAGAGAGAGAGAGAGAGAGAGAGAGAGAGAGAGAGAGAGAGAGAGAGAGAGAGAGAGAGAGAGAGAGAGAGAGAGAGAGAGAGAGAGAGAGAGAGAGAGAGAGAGAGAGAGAGAGAGAGAGAGTGTGTGTGTGTGTGTGTGTGTGTGTGTGTGTGTGTGTGTGTGTGTGTGTGCGTGTGTGCGTGTGCGTGCGTGCGTGCGTGCGTGCGTGCGTGCGTGCGTGTGTGTATGTGTGTGTGCGCGTCAGTGTGTGTGTGCGTCTGTGTCTCTATGTGCGCGTGCTTGTGTGTGTGCGCGCAAGTTTGCGCCGGTATGTGTATGTATAGTAGAAGAGAGAGAGAGATAGAGAGAGACTGAGAGAGAGGGGGGGGTGAGTGGGGGTGGGGGGTGGAAGAAAATTACTAGAAAGCGGGGGGGGGGGGGGGGTAATAATATTGTGCAATATGTTTTAATGTTAAAACCATGTATTTCACTTTATATAATTTTGTTATTTTATCCTTAAATATTTTATACAAGCATACCAGTGTGTGAGTCAAAGTCAAAGTCAAAAATACTTTATTATCACGTTAGGTGAAATTACAGTGTGGTCTCGTACAAGCACAATACAATCAAAGAAACAAGATGGAAACAAAGCTAAGGAAAAATTAATGACAAATCATGCTTCGCAAAAATTGAACATAGTTAGGGTCGATACAAGCGACTATCAAAACATTAAGAACTGCCCTCTTTCCCACTTGTTCACCCCCACCCTACCACAAACCCTCACCCTCTCCAAGTCACCCTAAGCTTTCACATATTTTGGGTCCCTACCCGTTCCCAACATTTCACTTGATGCGCCTCCCTAGGCCCTCTTCTCTCTCTGTCTCTCTCTCTGTCTCGCACACACATACACACACAGGCATAGAGACATACGGACATACAGACACACACGCACGCACGCGCACACGTACGCACGCACGCACGCTCACACACATACATACACACAGACACGCACACTACTGTACATGTTTACCAAATATACCTCTAGGTCTAAGCTAATGTATAATTCCTCATTATTTGGTCTTAGCAGAGATCTTGTTCAGAAGTTCGACTGACTTAGGGACAAAACTAGCTGAATTTATAATTGTTTTACAACGAATAGTGCGGAACCGTCTATCAGATGGCAATAGTTCATAGCAATGCGATAGAACGTGACTTTGATCATTAGCGATCTCCCTGGCTTTTCGAACTACACGTTTTTCATACAACAAACAAAACACAAACTGTCTTGTTTGCTACCCACGATCTTGCTACCAACATTCACAATCTTATTCAGAACACCCTTGGGTTTTACATTCAAGCCACCGTACCAACAAATGAACGAAAATGCTATAATAGATTCAAGAAAACAACGATAAAAGCTTTGGAGAAGATCTGTGTTAACATTGAAAGATCTGAGCTTTCTCAGGCAGTACATCCTTGTCTGGCATTTCTTGGAAAACTATAAAAGTAAACTTATTGTCTATGATTGTTCCCATTCAATCTAAATCTAAGTAAAAATGTCTCATATGTGCCCCTAGGGGTCGAGAGGACGTAAAACACTAGTTACCACCATGATTGTTCCCAGATACTTGTATTCATCTACCCTCTGTGTGTGTGTGTGTGTGTGTGTGTGTGTGTGTGAAGATGTTTACTATGTTGGGGGTTCTGTGCATGTGGGCATTTTCCACTCTCACGTGTACAGACACCCCTATTAGGGCGCTCGCATTTATTGCATTTTATTGTGTTTTTGTTTTTTGTATTGATCGATTGCAAGACACATTTCCTTGTTTTAATGAGATTGGGACAATAAATGATTGATTGATTGAGTTTGGTGTCTTCATCGGTGATGTTGGTCTTGTGTTGGTGTCTTCATCGGTGGTGTTGGTCATGTGGCTGGTGTCTTCATCGGTGGTGTTGGTCTTGTGGCTGGTGTCTTCATCAGTGGAGTTAGTTTTGTGGCTGGTGTCTTCATCAGTGGAGTTGGTCTGGTCGGCCGGTGTTGGTGTCTTCATTGGGGGTGTTGGTCTTGGTGAAATGGAGTGGTGGTGTTGATTCTGGTGTTGGGGTTTTTCGTTGGTGGTGTCGTTCATGGTGTTGGTCCTTTTCATGGTGTAGTCGTCGTCATCAGTGGAGTCCTCGTGGTGGCTTCGGCGGCTAGGTTTGCTCCCTTGTCATTGGTCAAGTCCTTGGAACCAGAAGATCGAAGGGGGGGGGGGGGGGGGGGGGGGGGTAGAGGTCCGGAGATCCCTACTCGCAGCGCCCCCATCATCTGGTTGTCGTGGTGGTGTTGGTCATGGCAGGGGAACCAGGAAGAAGAGGGGGGGGGGGGGGTAGCGACCCAGATATCCCTACACGCAGCGGCCCCCAGTTCACCTGGTTGTCCTGAAGTTGTCCTCTCAACTGGCGGACTTGGTGTTGACTGGCGGC
Organism: Phymorhynchus buccinoides; assembly: GCA_017654935.2. Taxonomy (NCBI): domain Eukaryota; kingdom Metazoa; phylum Mollusca; class Gastropoda; order Neogastropoda; family Raphitomidae; genus Phymorhynchus; species Phymorhynchus buccinoides. The sequence goes on from JAGGCT020001153.1 coordinate 10,984, forward strand.
CGGCGTACTAGTCACATCACATCAGGCGGGTCATGCTGGTCGTCCATGCGCTCTTCTTCCTTGCCGTGGGTCCTTTCACCGCCGTGACCTCGGCTGCAGGGAGATAGAGAGGTAGCAGCAGTAGGAGGTCGGCGTAGCTGTTGATGGTCCTGGCGTCGGCGGTGGCGCTGGTTTGTCTTCTTGGTGGCCTCTTCTGTGGCCGTTGGGTCTGGCAGGTTCTTTTTCCGGAGCTCCTGCTTCAGCTCGGGTCGCTCTCCTGATGGAGGGCTCGCACCTCAAGTTTAGGAGTAGGGGAAGACGGGGTAAAAAGCGCATGGGCGGGTAAGAAGCCCACCCCAATTATCTCATGAAATAAAGAAACTTTCAGTCAAATTTGCCCATGAGACGAATGTTAGACATTAAGGCTCGTCTCATGGGCAAAATGAGACTGAAATTTGCTTCATTTCATGAGATAATTGGGGTGGGCTTCTTACCCGCCCATGCGCTTTTTACCCCGTCTTCCCCTAGTTTACTTGTTGGGTCAGGGCGGCGATCTGGTTGGTCGTGTCATCGGTGATGGCTGGTGGAGGTTCTTGGACACGTTTGGTGTGCGTGGTTCATAGGGGAGCCTGGGCTAATTAAACGCCCACTCAATCTAGGGCTAAAAGCCAGGCCGCTCTACCAATGAGCGTTTCTGCCCCCCTCAAGGGGGACGGTCTATATTAGCTTAGCTTACTTCCATGGGTGCAACTACACAAAATGAAAAAACCCTGAAAACCGGGCCGGGGTCTAGCTGAAGAAAAATATGATTTATAAACACAATTTATACAAATGCTTATTTTAGAGTGTTTGAAAAGTACAGTAGACATACAAAGATCTTGTTTGACAAATTTTAAAAGGGACATTCCTTTTCTGGTAAAATTCAAAAACAGGAAATCCTTGTATACCAGGCCAAAACTGAAGTTGCACCCATGTACTTCCCTTTGTCAAATAAGAGGCAAAATCTATTTTTGCTGCACGCTGGCATGAGAAAGAGACGGAGAGAAAGTGTGTGTGTGTGTGCAATGTGTGTGTGTGTGTGTGTGTGTGTGAACTGATCCATGTATTGTAATGCCCTTGAAACATGTTTGTACTTGAAACCGCCCACCTCAATATATGGGCCAAACGGGCCTATTCATTTATACCTTTCAGTGTTCAGTGTTCTCTGTCTCTCTCTCTGATATACTGTGACAATGACTGGCGAGTCAGTCCTCTCTCTCACTCCATGGGAGTATGTTTATACGGCTTGCGATCCTGTGTGGCACACAAAAACTTGATTATGTAAGTGCTTGATTATGAGCCGAGTCGCCATTCTGTTAAAAATAGATACGCTCAAGCTTTGGCCTCTTTGCACAAGTTCCTATTCGTCGTGTTCTGGCTGCGCGCCAACAACTCCCTTGCCAAACCGGCTGAAACTGGCTTGCAGAGTAGGCCTAGCCTAGTGTATTCGACACACTGACTGTGCACAGGAAGGGCTTTCTAATAAGAATGTTTGACAGAAATGTCTCATGTCTGTTGAACCACGTGGAAGACTATGACTCTCAAACGAGTGGGGCTTCCGCTTTGCACTGGCTCTAGTCACGGATTCTATATTTAAGCTCAATGTGTAGTGTCCATGCTCTAGTGCAGCAGTTAAAGGGATGGACTGGCCTTTGGGGGACTTCCCCAACGCCTTGGGCCGAGAGAGTGGGGATAGACCCTGGGCAAGGTATCTCCAACATAATCAAATTCTAGCCCAGCCTGTGGGAAGATAGCATCTGCCCCCTCTGCTACCTGGCAGTCATGGTTGGAAACGGCTCCTGGTTTAAAGCCTATCTCTCAAACAAAACTGAAACAATCTCCGTAGCAGGCCATAAATTATCTCCATTGACTATCAAGTATGGCGTCCCCCAGGGCTCTGTCCCTGGACCTGTGCTTTAATTGTATTGTAAACGCAACCCCTTTTCAACACTGTTAAGAATCATTCTGTAAATCATCATGCCTTCGCTAATGATAATCAGCTATACACGGAAACAACTCTTTCTGATTTCGACTCCACTGTTCAAGGTCTTCAAGGATGTGTCAGTAAATGTCAAAACATGGATGAATGAAAACAAACTCCAGTTAAATGACAACAAAGCTGAAGCCATCATAATGACTTCTAAGAGACTCTGTTGACAGGTCCCTACCATCTTCAATAAGGATAGGTGATTCAGATATTGATTTTGTTCCTTCTGCCAAAAGCCTGGGCATCACTATCGATTCCAACCATACAATAAAAACACATATGTGAACAATATCTGCAATAGCCTATCTACAGATTCGTAAGATAAGTTCCATTCGCCACCTCCTTACTACTCAGGCAACACAAACTCTCGTCTGTTCTCTCGTCTTGTCTAGGCTAGACTATTGTAACTCTCTGTTATTTGGTTGCCCACAGTCCTCAATCCAGAAACTTCGGAAAGTTCAGAACGCAGCTGCAAGATTGATTTCCAAAGCAAAAAAGACACAGCATATCACCCCACTAGCCGCTGCACACTCTGCACCGTCTTCAATTTCCGCTCATATTCAGTACAAAGTCGCATGCCTCAACTTCAACTCTATTAATGGAACTGCCCCTCAGTATCTCACTGACATTGTACAAACCTACACTCCGATCCGTCAACTAAGATCTTCCTCTGACTTGCGCCTGCTCTCCACTCCTCGTATCAATAGAGTCCTTCTGTGAATCTTCTTTCCCGTACTCTGCTCCCTCAGTCTGGAATAGCTTACAATACAGTGTTTGCCACTCTTCCTCTGTCCAGTCTTTCAAAACTTCTCTGAAAACTCATCTTTTTGAAACCTCATACTCTCACCTCTAATCCACATAGTCTTTGATTATATGAACCTGAAATGTGTGTGTGTATGTGTGTGTGTGTGTGTGTGTGTGTGTGTGTGTGTGTGTGTGTGTGTGTGTGTGTGTGTGTGTGTTCATGCTTGCGTGTGTGGGAGAGGGAGGGGAGAGGGAGGGGGGGGGAGGAGAGATAGGGGGAGGGAGAGAGAGAGAGATTAATGCATTTATTTTGTGTTAAGTCTCATTCATTTGTCTTCATTGAGACTTAATTGCTATAATTATTACTGATTGTAATGTTTATATTCATTGATACTTGTTTTCATGTTCATCATTATTCTTGTCGATCTTGTCTTTAATGTGTATGTTTATCTGTACGCCGGCTTAGGCCTTTCTTCAGCGCTTTGAGCTCCCTGCAAAGGGAGTTAAGCTCCCTATAATAACTAGTATTATATTTATTATTGTGTTGTGTGGGAAATGCTTATGATCAAGGAAAATATAATGAATTTTTGTGAAATTGTGTGGGCAACATGGATGCAATGTAGGCCTAATAGTCTATTCAAGTTTTTAGCTAGCCAAGGTTATCATTCAAATACAAATGTTTAGTATTTCTTTAGTTATTTTTTCTACATCATTGCAACTAACAGTGGTCTTCTCACATTCAAACCTAATATGTATAGTTCTTGTGTGGCTGATTTGCCTCCTAGCTTTTGTTGTCTACAATCTTTCTTTCATTGCTTGTGGTGACAAACTCTGTAGTGTGGTCAGTAATTGCACAATGAACAATTTGCTGCTGAGTTTTCCTTTGGTGGATGTTTTGCACTGACATTTCTCACTCTTTGCCCCCTAAGCATCCACAAACTGCTTTCAAGTGCAAGAACCTTGAGTTTGTAAAAGATTTATTGCATTGAGCAAAACTATGCAGTTAAGTGGCCCTTTCGACTAATTATCAGAATCAGACAGATGCAATGCAATGAAGACGAGCAAAACTATTAAATTTTACACTATTTATGCACGAATATTATGATTAGAACAGCCGCCCTAGTTGCAAAATCGCATGATGGACATTGAACAAAGCGACCGGGGATCGTCCGAGGAATAGTCTATGTGAAGGTAAAAAGGTTTTACATTTTAGGACTATAACCTCTTTAAGCATTTTACTTCAAAATATTCTTTCTGTGCTGCCATTTCCTTACATTTCTTAGCAAAATGAAATGAAGAAAAGCGACGTTGATTCTTTTTAACTAACGTGTAATTTTAGCCAAATTGCAATAAGAAAAATAACACCCCCCTCCTGCTTAAGAATGAACTCTGCTAGAATGTTCGACGGTTCTACCACGTGATAACGTTGTCGCCATCTTGCGTACAATGAATGATGTGTGTGATTCAAAGAGAGAGGATGAGCAACATTACTACGATTTTTAGAGGAGGTTAAAACCACAATAATATCAAAATTCTTCACAAATTGAATTGTTTTAGTTATTTAGGCTCTTTCTGTCTTGTTTCATCCCTATATCTTCAGACAAAGTCCCTTTGCGAGTCATACCCCATTGTGCCCTTACAAGGCTAGTGGGCTTCGGCAAAGACGATCAAGGGAGGCCTAAGATTTTTTTTATTTTATTTGACGGACACACTCTAAACACCAATTTGCATCGTCAGAACGTCGAAGAGCTTAAAACATTAAGCCTTACATTTAAAAATACTCAAAAGGACGAGTATTAACTCGATGAAAGGTAAAGACTTGTGCATAAATTATCTAAATAGGTAACCCTGTAGTTTCGCGTGTACTGTGTGAGTGTGTACTTTTTGCTGTCTTGCCCTCCCTACCATAACAATAATGGGGGAAGGGTAAAACGGCTGCAAGTTGTTTTCTACCTGCCATACGTGATAATTTACGCACGTATGGTGGTGGAACTTGGAAAGGGAAGAAAGAAGAATCTACCTACACCCCTAACCCCCCCCCCCCCCCCCCCCTCCATGCCCTAAATCCACCCCACCCCACCCCGATGGTTTAGTAATTTAAAAAACAATTCAGGTTGTTTGTGTGTGATTTAGTCTCAGGTTTTCAATTTATTAAAAATAATAAGTATAGTAGATAGCACACGGAAATGAAAGATATAAAAAAAAAAAATCGGTCAGTTTAGTCGTTGAGTGCAAAAACGAGTAGGGACGCCATTTCGTCCTTGGGCTGACCTACTTCTGGCAAGGCCTTGGCTAGATTTTAGACTAGCCTAGTTTATTTGGAGGTTAGATCGATTAAACTTTGTTGGTTTTCCTTAAAACATTCGATTTTAGATATATTTTATGGAAACATTCACAAGAATGGTGAGAAATGAAAAAGAGACAAAAATGACACGTTGATTATGTCTTTCAGTGGAAAAAAAAAGAAGAGAAATAAAATGTAAGCGTTGGCGCATCCACGACATATTCATGGATATATTTTGTTTATTTAATTCTAACACTGTAAATTACACTAAACTTATTGTTGCCGCTATCGGGGGGTGGGGGAGAAAAATCATGGACGCCCCCTTGACCTTTTCGAGGTGTACACAATGACGTCACAATCCGGATCCAATCGAAGTTTGGCGTGGGTAAACTCGGCATTTTCCGGAAGATCAGAAAACACGTGTCGACAAAAGCGTGCCGTCGGCAAGCACTAGCCTACCACTCTACTGACGACACAGTTTGTGACGCGTTGCATCACGTAATTAGTCATTTTGAAACCGTTTGTTTGTTACTAGTCATTTCTCCCTGCCGCATCTCTTTTCCCTTTCTTTCCCCCGCCCAGCCACCTTGTCTTTTGTAAGAACGGGAATACATTGCAATGGGGAAGAGGGTCTGTATGTAAATGCGTGGGTGCTACTCTTTCAGTTTTACACTGATTTCAGTATTTTTAATTTTACCAGAAACTGAACTTCAGGTGTTTTTTTAATTTCACCACAAGCGATTTGGGGCGTTTAGAACTTGGTTCAATCTTGGAATTTCACAAAAGCAATGTAATAATTTTACAAGGCTTATCAGACTCAAACTAACATTTTAACTGTCTGTCTGTCTGTCTGGTTATCTCTTTCCTAAGCCCCCCCCCCCCCCCCCCCCCCAATCCCCCCCCCCCCCCCCCCCCCCCCCCCCCCCCCCCCAACCCCCCCCCCCCCCCCACCCCCCCCCCCCCCCCCCACCCCCCCCCCCCCCCCCCCCCGCCCCCCCCCCCCCCCCCCCCCCCCCCCCACCCCCCCCCCCCCCCCCCCAATCGTCCAACAGGGCTCTTCCCCAATCCCATGGATCCCTGCCTTTCATTTTTTTTCATTTTGGGGAGTTGCTCCTATGTAAATTTGTGTAGCATTAGCAATGTGTACCATGTTCCAGAGCCTAAACTACTGAACCGATCGTTTAAAATTGGCAGATGTCTCCCAGCATGGCCGAAGTCATTGTTAATAATGCCTATAAATATAATATTATTTCATTTAAATTAGCAAGTCATTTTAAAATGTGGGCACTTTGAGCGAGTTAGATTTATTTTGTATGACACTACTTATGAAACATAATGAACTGATCATAATGAAAATGGATAGTTGTTTCCCATGTCTGGTTGATCAGGCCCGTGATATCACTGTTGTCAGTTTACCCAAATGATCAGCCATATGAACATGCTCCCACTTGACAATCTTTTGGTGAAAAAAAAAAGAAGTATTCCGATTGATAGTCTAAATTAATGAACTGATCATAATGAAAACTGGCAGAATTGTCCCAGTGATAATGCCTGTAATATTATTTTACCCAACTGGCAAGCCATAACACTTACAGTGGTTTAAAAAAAAAAATTAATGACGATCATTTTGTGAAATATATTGAACTAATATTGAAAATTGGCAGGATTCAATTGTCCTTGGTGGCCCGGTGACGCCGCCCATTGTCTCAGTTCACTAAACTGAAATAAACTAAAAATAACAATAAATCCCATTGATTTACACAAGTTCTGGGAGTACTTTTATTTTACTTACTATCTTCTTTTACTTTCAGGAAAAAGATAGAATGGATAATTTGGATTAAATTCAGTTAGGTTAAGATTTTACACAAAGTGTGGGGGTGAGGATGTATGTTAATGATAGTGTTGTTAATTCATACACACAAATGTACGTCTATGACTCACCTGATGTACAATTTTTTTTAAAAGTTGAACAAAATTATAAAGAGAAACCACTTGAAATACAGTGGAACCTCCCTTATAAGACCTTCAGAAATCATCCAAAATGAAGTCTTATAAGGGAGGGGTCTTATAAGGGGGGTAATTTTAATACTTACAAAGAATGGCAATGCCTCAGAGAAGTAGGTCTTATATTAGGAGTCTTATAAGGGAGGTTCCACTGTATCCAGGTGACCCTCTAATAACCTAAAGGCATATTTTGTGGCTGATTCTGATCCCCTGGTTTTGAAGATAGAATTAACACTGATACTGGTAGTTTACTGCTCATTTTCTTCAATTCAATTTGCAATATCCCCCCCCCTCCCCCCCTGTCCCCTCTTTTCTGGCTGTTGTCTCGTTCACATGTTGTGTTCATCTATGACTTGTAGTTGTTAACATTTATCTCTCAATTGTTTTTCGCTAACTCCCCCTCCCAATGCACTCCCACTTTGAAATGGTGTAGTGTTCGGAAATTGTGAGGATGCAGTTGAATCGCTACATGTACAGTAAACAAAAATAAATGCATTTTAAAAAACCCAAATAAATTAATAAAGAAGGAAAAAGTGAAGACAAGAGATTGAAAGCTTAGTTTTGTTGTGCATTTTGTTCCTAGAGAAAGTTATGCACAAAGGAGAGAAATGTAATGTAATTTATCTCTGCAATAATTAAAATACAGTGGAACATTATTATTTGCTAAGTTAGAATTCTATTTTGAGATAAAGAGACTTTTTAGCAAAAAAAAAGATTATAAAATTGGGACCCCAAAAACAATTGTGAGTTGTCCAGTGTTTTGGAGTTAGCAGGATTCCATTTTAGGTAAAGGAATATGAATCCTGAATACTGCTCCTCCCTTCCCCTCCCCATTTCTGCTCCTTTTTACATCTCCCATCAATCCTCCCCCCCCCCCCCCTTTTTTTTGATACTGCCGGTCCTCCCCTTGATCACCATTTTTTTTTATACCACTCAATTCCTTACAAAACCACTTCTTTTTTCCCCACATTGTGTTTCCTCATGTGTGTGTTACAAAAATGTATTTTTGGTTGCCATGTTTTGTGTGTGATATGTAATGTGTGTGTGTGACAAGTCAATATGATCTTTGTTGAGGTGAACATTCACAGCTTGCGTGTATGTCAGTGCTGTCACTCTTTGTGGTGTGCCCCATGCGTGTGAAGTAAAATTCTTTATTGTCGATAATTGTATGCAAAGGATTTACGGGCACAATACAATAGTTTGGCATGCACGTGATACACATTATTCATGCATAATTCATTCATGGGTGTGTCTGTGTGCGTATGTTACTTTTGCTAAATGTACTTTAAGGGAAGGAGAGAGGGAATGGATAATAACTAAAGAAAGTAGGGTGGGTGGGGAGGGGAATGGAGGCTGTATATTATGGGGTTAGGATGCATCTCTCATAAATATTTTTTCTTCTGCGTTCCCAGGCCATAATGGCTAAGGTACATATGTGTCTGGTTTTCAGTTTTCAATGGTCTCCCCGCTGCACACAGCCAACACATGATTTCGGAGGAGCTCAAACGAGAACAATTATTTGGAAGATTCTTTTTTAAGAAGGCAGGAGAATGGGCCAATAAGTAAGAAAGATAGTAGATGATAGAAAGCAAAGAGAAAAGGCAGAATCAAAGAGAGTGGCAGATTAGAGGAAGTTACAAGCACAGAACTTCAAGTAGGTGGGGTAACTATTTTTATGAAAGATCCCCCCGGTATCCCCATGGGGAGAAACTCGTGGAGGGGTCGGGATTGTCCAGTTCCCTGTATGGAGTCGTATGGAGTCACTAGGCATCCACCCACTGCCCCAGCAAATCAATTTATTGATTATATAAATTATAATTATTATATAAAGGTATGGAAGATCAAGCAATATTATGATAGATTCAGGCTTTTTTTTTAATGCCAGACAAAAGCAAAAAAAGCCTCTCCAACTTGCAATCCTATGCTAACAATTTTGTATGCACTAAGAGTTTCAGGCATAGATTCCAGTCTTTGTTAGTACATGCAGCCATGATTGCTGGGTTTGTTTATAATCTGGGAGTGGGAATGCAGCTTGCTCAATCCTTTCGTACCAAATGCATGTTTTTATTATGAGGAAAAAAATGGGTTAAGTAATGATTATGTTTGATATATATATATATACAGAGCTTCAGTTTGTTCGCGCACTTTTCCTCAACTAAATTTAAAGTAATGTCTCATATGACTTAGGTCGAGAAGACGTAAAACTTTATTTTCACCTGTTCGCGCCCCCGTCCCATTCACTCATAATTTTTCAAAAATGATGCATAGTTACACCTTGCAGTGCACCTGTCTGGCATATGCCAATTTTAAAGCATGAATGGAGAAGAGAAAACATATTGTATATCAATATGTGCCAAAGAATACCTTGACTTTTTATGGCAATAAAAGTTCAGTTCTGTTCATATACACTCCCTTGCATGCGTTCACGCATGCACACATGCCTACACGCATACTGCATTGTAATGAAATGTAGGCTTCTTTTTTTTTTAAACACGTTAGTGGCCCATCATTTTTTTAAAAATGACCCCTCATTTTCTGTGGTCAGGGGTCATATGACCCATGAAATCTGAAAACAATCTGAAGCTCTGTATATGTGCAAGTATATGTTTCTGTCATATCTCATTACCAGTGGGGATATACTGTGTTCTGTAGTGTAGTGAGAAGTGAAGAGGTCGGGTATTTCAGTTTGTTACAGATAGGGTTGAAATTAAAGCAGCATTAACTAGTTTCAAGTTCAAGCAAGTTATCATCTTTTGAGAGCAACCTTTTGAAGCCCCCCCCTCCTTCCCTCACCTAATGCTGAAGCATGCAGTCAATATGCGAGCATACAGGCAAATATGTTTGTGCATGAATTAATTGTACGAATGTAGGATCACAGTCATTGCTATTGTCGACCATTCATCAATTCATGCACAATGCTTCCACCTGACCTTGACAGATACGAACATACAGTGGAACCTCCCTTATAAGGCCCCCTCTTATAAGACTCCCTCCCATTTAAGACCTCGGACACATTGCCCTTCTTTGTAAGTATTAAAATTACCTCCCTTATACCTCTGCATTCCCTGGCCATAATGGGTAAGGTACGTATGTGTCCGGTTTTCAGTTTTCACTGGTCTCCCCGCTGCGTACAGCGCTAACACATTCAGATTTAGAAGTCGAAGGAGAAAAGTTATTTGGAAGATTGTTTTGGAAAAAAGGCAGGAGAATGGGCCAATAAGTCAGAAAGATAGTAGATGATAGAAAGCAAAGGGAAAAGGCAGAGTCAAAGAGAGTGGCAGCTTAGAGGAAGTTACACGCACAGAACGTCAAGAAGGTGGAACTATTTTTACGAAAGGACCGCCCCCCCCCCCCCCCCCCCCTGTATCCCCACAGGGAGAGACTCATGGAGGGGGCGGGGTCGTCCAGCTCCCCGTATGGAAGCACAAGGCATCCACCCACTGCCCCAGAGTGTAGGATCATAGTCATTGCTATTGTCGACCATTCATGCACAATGCTTCCACCTGACCTTAAATACGAACATGCAGTGGAACCTCCCTTATAGACTCCCTCCCACTTTAAGGCCTACTTCTCTGACACATTGCCCTTCTTTGTAAGTATTACTCCCTCACCATTTCAAGACCTTATTTTGGGCGATTTTCAAGGTCTTAAACGAGAGGTTCCATTGTATATGAATTTCCTTGAAGGTAGATGAAGGGGTGGGGATTTGGGCTAAGTAATGTACTTTAGAACCTCCCCCCCTGACCCCCATCAAATTTTGTCATTGAAAAAAAGTCGTAAACATGGTGTGGAGGGTGTGTGTGTCTAAACTGCAACTTTTGCGAGAACATGAATCATAATCAGCTACGTTGTTTTTTTCATTTTGTCAAACAGATTCGAGCTAACCGAGATGGCATCAATAGAAGACGGGCCCGAGCCAGAGCCTCCAGGCACCGAGGCAGCTCTGGCAGAAGTGAATATGCAAATGCTGTCCCAGAGTCGAAACGACAACAGCGACGGCAGCATTCCAGCCTCGCAGGAGATGGATTGCAACGACATCGACGACACGGACCCAAACAGCAGCTTCGAAAAACGACCCGGGAGGCGAAGTCATACGCGTAGAAGACACAGAAAAGGCAACCGAAAACACCACAGCAGGTCCAAACACTCGAAGCGCTCGCCACAAGAAGAAATTCTCCCTTTACAAGGTGAAATTGTGTCTTCGCGGGAAGAAATTGTGTACGACGATGACTCGCTGTTCAAAGACACGGTCAAGCTGTTCAAAGACACGGTCAAAGAGGAGAAGAGAACTGGTGGAAAAAGGGGGAAAAGACGGGAGAAGAAAAGAGTGGAGAAAGAGAAAGACGCGGAAGAGGGGGAGATTCTGGAAGACGGTGAGATAGCCAGCGACGACGAAGAGACTGTACCTCAGAAAACGAGTATCAGGGAATCTATAGAGGAGGAAGCAGAAGGTGTGTGCATATATTATATAGCTGTTTTTTTCTGCTTTTCTTTTCCATTTATAGCATAAATTCGATGGTGGCTTGCCCAACAATGTTTTTTACTGTTTCTTTTTTTCTTATGACGCTTTTTATGTTCCAATTCCTGAGCTTTTCTATTTATGGCATAAATTCAATGGTGGCGATTGCCCAACAGTATTTTTTGCTGTTTCTTTTTTTCTTATGACGCTTTTCATGTTCCAATTCCAGAGCTTCAGATTCTTTTCAAACTTCATGGATTATTATGACCCCTTACAGAAAATGAGAGCTCAGTTTTCAAAGTAATGTGGCACGATAGATATAGTATTAAGCTTAAATTTTAGACATCAAGGCTCATGTTACCCCTTGGCTGCACAAAATGAGGGGTCAATACTGGTCATTGAACTGGGCCCCCAGACAATCTGAAGCTCTGTGGTAAAACTTGTTTATCTGCCGGAAAAGAAAGTTACCATTTCGCTCTCATGTACCAAATGATAAAAGTGTATGTCATTTAAAAGTTAAATGCTTGGCTTGCCAAGAACATTTTCTCAGAAAACAATCCAACAATTCTATTCAGCTTGTAAATTGCTTACGAAGGGACAAGGAAGCTTGTATTGGTAATGTACATATACAAAGCTGTTGATGAGCTCAAAATATCAAAATTGAAAGGAGAAAAAGAACAACAAACAAATCTATGAAGAAAAAAGGAAAGGCTTACGGTAAGCTATATACTTAACAAATTATTTGATAAATGTTAATGTTCTTATTTTCTTTTCTGGCATAATTGAATTTCTTGCTGGTTTAACAGTATATTTGTTAAGGGCTAGTAATAAATTGGCTCTAAGATTATGGGAACAGTGTTTCCCATAAGGATAAAATGTGGTGAGGGTCCCAGGGACACTCTGATTCAAATTTAAAGGATCCTTTTCAAATTTTGAAGGGTCCTCAAGCTGTTAGGCTCTAGCTGACCACCTGCTCAAAAAAGAGGGGGAGCTTTTGGTGTCGTTTGCTCTGGCAGTGTAACTAGAAAAAGTAGGAAGGAATAATACATTTTAGCCGAACATCGTCGGGGCAGTGGGTGGATGCCTCGTGCCTTCATACAGGGAGCTGGACGACCCTGCCCCCTCCATGAGTCTCTCCCCATGGGGATACCAGGAGGTCATTCTTAAAATAGTTCCCCCACCTTCTGGAAGTTCTGTGCTTGTAACTTCCTCTCATCTGCCACTCTATTTGACTCTAACTTTTCCCTTTGCTTTCTATCATCTACTATCTTTCTGACTTTTTTGGCTCATTCTCCTGCCGTTTTTCAAAAATATCTTCCAAATAATTTTTCTCCTTTGAGTTCCTCCGAAATTGGAATGTGCCGGCTGCACGCAAAAGTGACAACTGTGCTCAGCTGACAGTTTTATTATCATCTGCTGTGTAACACGTTCGGTGTCGTCTGCTCTGCTGACAATTAGCGATCTTGGGTGGATGGCATCAAAGATGTACCGAGAGATTAGATTTGTGAAAAATATGTGCATCCCTGGGATGCACAGTGCTGAAATTAAAGTCTCTTTACGATTTTAGTGCTCCAGGGAAGCACAAATGCGCTTTATGGGAAACGCTGGGGGATTCTTATTCTTTTATTCATAAGCAATGCATCAGAAATGTTAAAAAGAAAAACTGTCCGCAGATAACTCCGACGAGGATCAGGCGGCGCCAGAAAATGACCAGTTACCTGCAAACGAAGAGGACGTGTCAAAACCACAGAAAGACGCCAAAGGGAAGAAAGAGAAAGACAATAAAAGGAAAAGAAAAGACAAACGCAAGGATGATAAGGTGAGTCTTTGTGAGCTGCCACGTTCGTTTACAACCATTCACGAGAAGCACTATATTTATTGAATGTGAAGTTAATGGGTACCATACTTTTTTTTTATAGTTACTACTCGGTGATACTATATAGAATTATCGTTGTTACTAAGGTTTAAGTAGAACTAGAAGCAGTATACATTTTTTGCTTAACCCTTTGACTGCCATATAGCGTATCACATACACATGGGTGCTAGTGCTACTCTTTCATTTTTGCACTGATTTCAGTATTTTTAATTTTTACCAGAAACTGAAATTCAGTTTTATTTAATTCATCCCACCAAAAATATTGACCACAAACGATTTGGGGCATTTTGAACTTGGTTGTTCTATCTTGGAAGTTTACAAAGGCAATGTAATAATTTTACAAGGCTTATCAGACTCGAACTGTCTCTGTCTATAATTTTAACTGACTATCTCGTTATCTCTCTCTCTTAACTTGCCCCCCTGAATCGTCTGATGGGGCACTGCCCCTGTACCTTGCTGGAGCCATGGGTCCCTGAACCCATGCTTTTCAGTGTTTTTTATTTTGGGAGTTGCACCCATGCATACAGGCTTGATGACGTCACTGATGGCATAATTAGATAAAGGGGAATAACTCTGAGATATAGCTTTTTTTGCTTTTCAATAGTCATGAGGGTTATATCCCCAGACCATTTTGCCAGATTGATT
>JAGGCT020001154.1:0-25000 GCA_017654935.2 Phymorhynchus buccinoides
AATTTTAAACCTTCATTCATTAAAAGGAAGACGTGTTAGGGGAGACCTTATACAGATGTACAAAATTTTTAACAACTTAGATGACATTAGCATTGATTCTCTTTTTACACTATCCATTTATAACAGCACTAGAAATCAAGAGGGAAAGTTACATATACAGCGTTGTAATACTAACAGGCGTAAACATTGTTTTAGTAATCGAGTTGCTAACCTCTGGAATTTACTAACAGTAACACCTAACCTAAAAAGAGCACCAACACTAAATACCTTCAAAAATCTCCTTGACAAAGATGAAAATTTTAGTCAACTATTTTTTGAACATAATGATTGAATTACAATCATAATTTTAAAAAGCATGCTTATGCAAACAAAACAGTGTCAATGAAGGGACGTTTATAAGCCGCGAGGCTTAGGCTTGAGTTGAGCCAGTCCCACACTATACTATTATTAATTACTATACTATACTAACTACTACTACTACTACTACTAACATAATTAACACAATTAACATAATACGTGAAGACAACATTGAAATGAAACTTAGATGCACATCAGTTATAATGTGTGGTTACGGCAGGTGGACATCATTGGCAGAAGAAGATAGAAGTTTATGTTTCACTTTCAGTTATAATCTTGTACAAAATCTGAAAATGACAGTAGTCAGTAGTGTAGCACAACTTGATATTTGAAAATAATAAATCCTGAATGTTACTGAAACACTTTACAACACTTAGTAAAACGACAAACATAGACACAAACCTTTCCGTAACACCCCAAAAGACTGCATATTGCTGAACAGTGACTGCTACGTCTGTAGCCTTCGTGGCACGAACTTAATTGTAATGTAGGTCCGTGGTTCGTGGTGAAGCACACAGCAAAGAACCGAGGGTGTGGTGGCATCAGCCAATCATAATCGAGAAATGCTCCATTCGACCTTGACCGTGTCCTTTATCGTTTACTTCCTGACAGTGGTGAACTTTGACAGCGGAAGTAAATGGTGGAATCATTTTTGAGTCTGGCGGAAAACTTGAAAATGGCGGAGCTAGTAAATAAAACTTTGGAGATAGTGCGTGCGCTGCCTCTGCAATCCTTAAAAGAAGGTGAGCTAGATTTGTTGATCTAATGATGGGCTTGTACATATATTAAAAACTTACAAAAATCATGTCACAAATCCATCAAACTCAAAACCCATCCTTTCTCTTCAAAGTTCAAAGTTTGCTTTGGTTTTTCAACACTTCTGTGTTCAGTGTTGTCTGCATCTTTCTGAGTTTCTCTCATCTCTGACTTTCAATCTTCAATAACTTCTTGTCGCCGTCGCGCCGTCTCAGTAGACATCACTGATTACAGTGACTTATGAGACTTTTTCAGTTTCCGAGTTTTTAAAAGAGCTCACTGACCTAAATATCCCCCACCCCCTCTAACTACTAAACTAGTCTAAGAGTAAGAGTAAGAGTGAAAGTAAAGAGTCTAAGACTGAGTCTCTCTCTCTCTCTCTCTCTCTCTCTCTCTCTCTCTCTCTCTCTCTCTCTCTCTCTCTCTCTCTCTCTCTCTCTCTCTCTCTCTCTCTCTCTCATGAGACTTTCTCAGTTTCCGAGTTTTTAAAAGAGCTCACTGACCTAAATATCCCCCACCCCCTCTAACTACTAAACTAGTCTAAGACTAAGAGTAAGAGTGAAAGTAAAGAGTCTAAGACTGAGTCTCTCTCTCTCTCTCTCTCTCTCTCTCTCTCTCTCTCTCTCTCTCTCTCTCTCTCTCTCTCTCTCTCTCTCTCTTTTCACTTTGTCTCACTACAGCCGTACAGGTCTGCTCCATTCATATAATAAACCATTCTGATCTCTCTCTTCTTCTTCCAGTTGGGGATGTTTATCCTGCCCCACACTCACTCTCTCTGAGTCTCTCTCTCTCTTCTTCACCTCAGGCAGCCAACTTCATCAGGCTGAAGATTCTAGTAATTAATAATAATAGTAGTAGTATAGTAGATGCAGGGTTCATATACTTCATTCTTGGCGTCGGTCATTCACTCATTGACTCATAAACCTTCGATTTTGACCGATAGTTTTAGCAGGCAGGCGGTCATCTGACCGATTGATTTTTCGTCAAAGCAGTCAACAACTTCAAGGATTCTGTCATCTGCTAAACTTAGTTCTTCCGTGGCCTTGGACCATAATCAGAACTAAAAAGTTGTATCTGGCGAAACGAACGAAGAAATGGTGGTGTGAAGATGATATCCTACCTCTATCAAATAAGTACCTCTAGCTGCCCCTAGCCAATCAGAATCGTTTGTTTGTCCGCCATTGTGAATTGTATGAAACTAAGTGCATGGCTTTGTACATCGATTTCTCGGCAAATATGTAGATTTACACCCTCCTGCTCTATTTCTTGGTTCTTTCCGTGGTTAGGGATAGGGTTAGGGTTAGATGGCTATATTTCGTATGCGAGAGGTAGATATTTCATGACAGGTATTTATTTATCGTGCACATGCGGTAAAGCTTTTCCGATCCAACTTTTTGAAGTCCAAATAAAGTTCCAGCGTGACCTAGGCCAAGTCTTCTAGTGCTAGGGCCTAAACAAGATCGTTCATTTCTCGGCCTTTTGACAACAATTCGTGTTTAAAACCAGCCATGCCTCCCAAAAAGAAGCCATGAGTAGGAAAGGGCAGAAGAATATGTTTGCTAGTTTCGGACTCGCTCAGACATCGTCTGCAACTTGTAGGATCATTGGAATTAGGTCAAGCCACCCCAACTTTTCCATATCAAAACTCCGAACCCGATTTTCGCTTTGTGCCACAGCGGTCAGTCTGTTTGCTTTGGTTTTTCTGGTTGTCAGTCTTGTTTCTGACCATCCGGGGTTTTCCTTTCTAAAGCAGACACATGTCCGGTCATTCCAAAACGATCTTTGTTTAGGCCTACATCTGAATGCTTGTTCGCGAGAGTGAAGCGCTTCAAGTTTTAGGTCTGATTTCTTCGTTGACCAAATCTGAACGGTTTTTGCAAGTGCGACAGAGGAAAAAGCAGCAGCATCAAGCCGTTCCTTTAGAGATGTGAATGGCATCATCTCAAAAACATAAGCTACTGCAAATGCAAGTGTGTGTGTACGCTTGTGTGTCTGCCTCAGTGCCTGTCTCTCTGTCCATATCTCGATCTGTTTGTCCCCCGCCCCCTCTCTCTCTGTAGTCAGCCTATTCCAGGGGTTATGCACATGTGTTTGCCTGTGTGTTCACTGTGCATAAACACTATGAATAAGAATGAGATTACATTTTTTTTTTAAAGCAGGATCATAGGGTTAAATTGGGAGTAGGAATATTAGTTACCTTTGACTTTATTTTTACATTAAACTATGAAATGGCAAGGTACATTTTACACTGTGTGTGTGTGTGTGTGTCTGTCTGTGTGTGTGTGTGTGGGAGAGAGAGAGAGAGGAGGGGGGGGGGGGGCGAAGAAGAGAAATTAAAACAAAATCTGATGAAAACCTTCAACCATGGGGAAAGGCCACATCTGTTTGCTAACCTTCATGAACATGGTATGTACCACGGTAAATCTGTGACCAATTGTTTAGGGAAAATGACCTATTGATTTTTCTGCCAACTGTCAAATGACCTATGTCTATGATGTCCTGTGGCAAGAATGAACCCTGTAGATGGTCTGGCTTCATCAGCCTAGGCCTCGCGGCCTATCAAGCGTCTCCTTCGTATTTTTCACAAATGTGAGTTGCGCTTGCGCACTCATAATTTCCATTCAAATTTATTCATCATATTCATAATACAATTTATTAAAATTTGGACAACTGTCTAGAACTTGTAGAAGATTTTAAAATAGGTTGCACTTTGGGGGGTAGTAAGAAGACAAGAAGTTAGAAAGCGGGGAGATAGGAGTAATGGAAAAGGAAAGTAAACATAAATTAAAACTTAGTGTGGATCTGTAGGATTTTTTTTTTTTTTTAAAGAGTAGACCTTTATTTTGCAGTATCCAGGCAAGACCAATCCGGCTACCGTAGCGGTCCCCGGGGGTGAACCCTGACTGGCACAGCTCCTGCCCTTCATTTACCACTACTTTGATCTATGGCCCCTACTGGCCCTAGTTCCCTAGTTTTAGTTTTAGTGAAATTTGTGGAGGCCTCTTTTGAGTGCCTCCAAAGACTGAGAGGAGGCAACTTCTTCTGGGAGGCAGTTCCACTGTGGGATGGTGCGAGGGAAGAATGTGGATTGTCTGTACTGTGTTCTGTGGCTTGGAATGTCGTAGGCAGCAGCGTGGGATTGGCGGAGGCTTTTCTTCTGTTGTGTAATTTGTTGGTAAGTATTTGGTATTAATGGACAGAAGACCTGTGTGGAATTTGTAGAATGTATTCGGGCAGGCTTCAGAACTTTCTGCGGGTCTCGAGAAGGGGCCATTTCAGAGTATTCTTTAGGTCTGCTGATCTTGTTGTTGCATGGAGGTCTCGTGCCACCCATCTCGCAGCTCGGCTCTGGATTCTTTCTATGGCATCGATGCTACCCTTGTGGGGGTCCAAGACTTGGCTGGTGTATTCGAGGAGGGGGCGTACCATTGACTTGTAGTCATGCTGCTTGAGCTTTTTGTTATTTATCTTCAGGGCCATCCTCAGGAGTCAAAGGATTTGTTTGCCCTGTTCACCACATAGTTGATATGGGTGTCCCACTTAAGATCAGTGGAGATTGTCACACCCAGGTACTTTGCATGGGGCACGCTCTGGAGTTGCAGTAGGCCTTCTCCATGGTGTTTCTGCATCTCATCATGTGGCTCTCCAGAACAGAGCATTTTTGCGGGTGGCAAGCCATTCTCCATCTGTCTTCCCATGTTGCAAGCCTATCAAGGTCATCTTGGAGCGTGCTCTGATCACTTGAGGCTTTGATGTCTTGGTGACTGATGGTGTCATCTGCAAATAAGCTGGCAGTGGTGTGGAGACCTTCGGGTAGATCGTTGATATAGAAGGAAGAGGGATGGACCGAACACGGACCTCTGTGGGACTCCTGATTGGACAGGTGCAGGGTCAGACTTCGCTCCTTCAACGACGACTGTCTGTTTCAGATTGGCCAGGAAGTTTTCGATCCACCGGCAGATCTGTGGGATTCCATATTAATTTTCATTACTTTGTAGATGAGGAGGGGATGGCTGACTCTCTCTCTCTCTCTCTCTCTCTCTCTCTCTCTCTCTCTCTCTCTCTCTCTCTCTCTCTCTCTCTCTCTCTCTCTCTCTGTTTCTCTCTTTGATTTTCTGTCTGTCCTCTCTCTCTCTCCCTCTTTCGTCATAAACACTGGGACTGGGAGCAACTTTATATTGCTGTCATCTTGTTTGTTGTAATATTTCAGACTGGGTCAAAGAATGCTGGGACAACCATTTCCTGGACGTGATCCCCTTGCCTCTGGTGACGGAGAACCTCCTACAGGACGAGGGCTATTGCGTAGAACTGCTGGACAAACTGCACCAGGTGGCCAAGAAATGGCACCACTCACAGTCTGACACAGAAGGTGGGTATTTAAGCAGGTCAGGTCAGGTCAGAGAATGAGGACAACTAGGCCTCGCGGCCTCTTAATGTGTCCTTTCTGATTATTTGTATTCTTTTTCATGATTGGCATGACTAGGACGCATTTGGATGTGTTAATCATATACACATTTCAATTGTTGATTCTTGGGGTCTTTATCGAGGAGGTTTTTGAACTGATTAAGGTTAGGTGCCAATTTAAGATTGATGTGTGCACACTGGAATTAGTCTTTTTTGTGTGAGTTAATTTCTTTAATCCATACATGTATGAATTACAGAATGAGAGATTGAGGAATAACTGTGTGTGTGTTTTTGTGAGAGAGAGAGAGAGAGAGAGAGAGAGAGAGAGAGAGAGAGAGAGAGAGAGAGAGAGAGAGAGAGTGATAGAGAGTGTGTGTGAGAGAGAGAGGTGGGGGAGTGAGTGAGAAATTGAGTGTATTTGCTTGGTTTGTGTGTATATGGGCAGGTGTGAGTGTGTGTGTGTGCGTGTGTGTGTGAGAGAGAGTGTGTGTGTGTGAGAGAGAGAGAGAGAGAGAGAGGTGGGGGAGAGAAATTGAGTGTATTTGCTTGGTTTGTGTGTGTATGGGCAGGTGAGTGTGTGTGTGTGTATGTATGTGTGTGTGTGTGTATGTGTGTGTGCTACTTTGTCTTTGAGCATGTGTTGTTGCTCTTGTGTGTTGCAGTGTTACTGTTAGTGTTATTTTGTGTGTGTGTGTTTTCGCTTGTTGAATGAACACTTAATTGTAATGTGCTTTGGGATCATTGTTCCAGTAACGTGCTATATACACTTATCCCCCCCCCCCCCCTTTCACATTTTACACAAATTGATCATCTGTTGCACTTCAAGTTCAAGTAATGGTTAACCAGGTCCTGCCTTTCGGAAATGTTTTTTGCTTTATCCTAAGCTAAAGGCTTTGTCAGTGGATTTTGTGCATCACTATAATTTTCAGGGCTGTGGACTTCGTTACTGGTGAACGATGTTTCCCACAAGGCACTGGTGGCGCTTCTGGCCCATCTCATGCCAATGGAGCACGACAGTAAGGTAAGGAGAGCGGGAATTTTTTTTTTTATATGTTAATTAGATCGTTTGACTTTGTGCATAGCTTAAGCACATCCATTTGTTGTCTTTCTATTTTTGTGTTTTTGTGTCACAGACTTCTGTGCATGTAATTATTAACTCATTCAAGCCATATATGTCCAGAATTAATAGATAGCTGTCAATTTGATGCATTTGCTTCAAGGGAAGTAAATATGTGTGCACACCATACCTTCATCACTTCTAAACTCGCTTCGCTCCCTTAGACCACAATTGTGCCCCTGACTTTGCTTTAGTAGTGGTTTGTTGTAGGGAAACCAATCAGTGTAGAGTTTTTCTATATAAAGTCTATATATAAAAAAGTCTGATCTACCACTTCCCTATGTTTAAATCTGAAGTAATATTCTTTCATTTCTCCTTTTGTTTATGTATGTTTTGTTTGTGTGCTGGACTGATTTGTGAGTTTTTTTAATAAATTAAAATCGTTGCAATGCGAATGAGTTAATCTCTTGAAGAAAAAAATCCATTTGAATTTCTTGTAGCAAGACTAACAACTTTGATCCTTGAGGATGTGTGACCAGTCACCATCTGTGAAATTTTAGTCTTGCCTTTCCGATGGATGAGCAATTTTGTTTCGCAAATATAACAAGAATGTTACAGATCCATGGGGTCTGACTGGATATTTTTTTTTTTTTAATGAGAAATTCTGCGCAACTGAATGAGGTGGCTTTTTATTCTGTTGTAATATGATAAGGAGTACGACTGTGTGTATAGCAAATGTACAAATAATAACATTTCTTCTTCTGTGTTCCCAATGCAAATAACACTTGGTTTTCTTGCAGGCATGTCATGGTCAGAAGAAGGAGGCTGCATTTGTCGCTTCTACCGTGTATCTCAGTCTGGTTGGTTTACCAGGTAGGGTCATTTTGTTTGGAATTTTTCCTCTATTTTCCCCGCTTATTTTTTGTTTGTCTTTTCATTTTTTTTATGTCCTCATCCTTTTTGCTTGTCCTGTTTGTTTTTATCTACTGTTTATCTTAACCCCTTAACTGCCACCAACGTATCACGTACTGACCTGATGACATCACAAATTATGTCATCAGATGAAGAGGAATAACCCTGATATGCTGGCTTTTGCTCTAACACATTCAAGAGAGTAATATCCCCAGACCATTTTGCCAGATTGGCTCTATCAGTTGCCTTTTTCACTGGCATGATTTGCCCAATGATTTTTTCTTTAATTTTCTCTGGCAATCAAGGGGTTAAATTTCATCTTAAATTTGTACTTGTGTGCTTTGGAATCTCAGCTAGTTAAATCTCCAAGAGTTGATTTATCTTGTTCAGCAAATGCTATGGTGTAACTTACTGTAAGTGTGTGTTTGTGTGCATATGTTTATTTTGATGTTTGTGAGTGTATTGTATCTCCATGTCGCAAACCAATATGTGTTCTGTACATTTTTTTTTACTTTGCAATATATCGTCTGTGAAATTCAAAAACCTCATATCTCAATTTTGGTAGTTTTGAGATAAATTGATTTTTTTAAATTTTAAATTAACCACGTTGACCACAATTGATTAACTATGATGAATATTGTTATTCAAAACATTGCGAGTTTAGTCCTGCATTTCGTTAAAATTACCTTTAAAAAAAAAAAAAAAGACTTGAAAAGAACGAAGATATGAGGTTTTTGTCCTTAACCAGATCTGAATTTGGGACTTGCGAGTTTTTCTTCTATTTTCACAACCTCTATTTACCCCAGATAGAAAGTCGTTAGAGATACGAGCTTTTGGTGGAAGGTGGTGGGAAAAATGAGAGAGCTGACTATGTATCTAACTAAAAAAATCAAGATACAAGGTTTTTGAATTTCACCGACGATATACTTAATACAATGTAATGTTATAAAAATATCAATGTCGTATTATATTTTTCAAATTCTCCTTTAGGTAGCCGTGCCTTCAAGGTGTACAGTCCTGATTTGCTCCTGAGGGCAGTGAATATGCTGAAAGTCAACACAGCTTTGGGTGAGTTTGGGAAATCAAGACTGTACCGTAGTTTGACAGTGTACCAAATCTGCAGTACAGACTAAGTTTGAATCTTTTTTTTGGTCAACCTTTTGATGGGTTTATGTTGTTGTCATGCACTGGCTAAAAGACTCCAGGGATAATAATAATAATAAACGGATATTTATATTGCGCTTTTTATCGAGCACAAAGCGCTTTACAATCAGCATTGAAACACTCACACACGCACACACACGCACAACAGACACACACGCAAAACAGACACACACGCACGTACGTGCACGCACGAGAGTGAACGCGTTCTTGCACACAGACATACACACACTTACCCACACACATTTCATCAAACACACAGAAAACACATTCTCACTGAAACGCTCACAAACTTACTCAAACATACACTTGTACAAACACGCTCACACGATCATCCCAACAGCCGAAGCACTTGAACACTTTGGTACAAATGCACCAACTAGGGATGAGAACATTACGTGTGTGACCGTTTTTTGATTACCCCGCCACGTGGGCAGTCACACTCCGACTTTGGAGGAAGATGGGTTTATAGAAGATGGGTTGAAAGTCAACACATTATTATGGCAAAGTGAGATAAAAACCGAATTCACAGTGCATTCTCAAATTGAAAGTTTTCTTTCATGTGTTATTAAGTGGTTTTTGTGTGTGTACATAATATGGTTCTGATCTCATTTTAAGCTTTCTTGCCTCAGTTGCAATTGCTAAAGAGTCTGATAGAGAGAATGGTCAACTACCCTCCTACAGAAAGAGAACTCATATACAGAGACACTCAAACACACACACGCACACGCACACACACACACACACACACACGCACACGCACACGCACACACACACACACACACACACGCATACACACACACACACACACACTGTACTGATTTATGCGTAGTGATGCTTCATTTCCTGCCCATTGACAGGTCAATCAAGCCCCCAAAATAAATTCCAGACTCGCCTTGGCATAAGGCTGTGTCAGACCAATTGACATGAGCTAGAACACCAAGGCTACATCAAAATGTTGTTCTGCATGGTTATGCGGGGATTGCCTTTAACCATGGCAAGCTCCTAGCATAATATCAGCAGTCCCAAATCCTCCGAAGTCGGAGTGTGGCTGCCCACGTGGTGAGGTAATCAAAAACGGTCACACACGTAATGTTCTCATCCCTAGCTGGTGCATTTGTACCATGATGGTGTTCAGGTGCTTCGGCTGTTGGGATGATCCCTGGAGTCTTTAAGCCAGGGTACGACAACAACAACAGCAATCGAGACCATCGCTGAAAGCCAGATTGGATGATTTGTGTTGGTTTCTAGACTGATTTAATGATTGCTTTCTGTCCATTGACAGGCCAGTCAGGCCCCAAAAAGAGGGGTACCCAAGCCATCGGTGCGAGCCAGAAGTCACAGTCGAAGAAAAGAAGCCGCAACCAGACACAGCAACCTTGCTCTTCACAGGTTGGTTTTTGCTTGTTCGATTTTTCGCTGCTTCATGGAGAATGCTGCTAGCTGTGATCGTTTGTGTCTGAGCCTTTCTTTATTTGCTGTTTCGTCTCACCACACGATATCTTGTTGAGTTTTTAGTTTTGATTGAAAGAAAATCGGAAACAGTCAAAACAAAGATAATGGTTACTGAAATTGGATAACTTCATGACTATATGGAATTTTTTGTATTTACATTTCTCCGATGTAATAATTAATGTTGGTAATTCTTTGTCAGTGAAAGAGCAGATTGATTTAATTTTTGTTTTGTATTGTTTGTTTGGCTGTGTGTCTACTTTTGTTTATTTACAGAATTCTTCAAACGATGCTGAAGCTGATGATAACCGTGTTGATGATGATGAAGAAGAAGATGACTTAGCTCCCAGTCAAGTTCAGCGATTCAATGCATTGTATATGAATCTTTTGACAGTAAGTGTTCGTATTGATAGTTCTTCCTTACATAAGCTTTTCTTCTTCTTCTTCTTTTCTCTTCTCCATTCTCCTTCATTTCTTTTGCTACTCCTTAGCTTATTTTCTTTTTCTTTTCTCCCCTCTTTCTCCTTCTTCTCCTCCTCTTTTTCTTCTTCTTTGTGCGTGGGTGTGGGTGTGCCTATGTCTGTTTTTGTGTATATTGTTATAACTGATGTTCTTTCAGCCAAATAGAGCTGGAAAAAAACTCTTTCCCAATGACTGGCTTTGTGTCCATTTCAGGAAGTGATCAGTCTACTGTCCGGCTTCTCTCTGAAAGCATCTCCAAGCACTGTGGAGCAGGTCGTCAAAGCGTTGGCTGTTTTGGCCCGCGTGGACAACCATGCCTTTGACGGGCGCTTCCCATTGGCGTGAGTGAACTGATTTTCTTTTTTGTTTTTAAACAGTAAGAACTGAACCATTTCAGAACAGGAGTATGGGCCAATATATTTATGTTTGAATATTAATGAAAAGTGGAGCAGATCATCAAAGTGTTGGGTGTTTTGACCCGCATGGACAACCATACCTTTGATGGCTGGTTCCCTTTGACCCTCTTGCATTTATTCCGCCCAAAACCGCCCAGCCGGAAGTTGCCTCTGTGTATTCAAGCCACCCCAAACCGCCCATAGCTTGCCCCCACTCTGAGACCCCCTGTGATGGCATTTCCATCACGCACCAAGTTCTGGCTTGTTATGCACAGACTATGAAGAAGCTTCTCACTTGCAATGATGTGATAGTAACTGTATGGTGCTCTGTGTGCTTCAAAAGACAGATTTTCCTGATAATGTGTGAAAGAATCTGAACACCAGAAGAAGATTTGTCTGTAACAAATGCGAATGCAAGAGGGTTAATGTGAGTTAATTCGTTTGTCTTTGTGTATAACAAGAAGTATAAATGAACTCAGCTGGAATAAGGGTCAGTATTTTGCTTTTGTTTGTGAATCTTGTAACACCGTGGAACAGGTAATTAAACTTAAGTATCAGCTCTATTGACCCGCATGGACAACCATAGCTTTTTCGTCCACTTTCCATTGAAGTGAGTTGCTTTGTAAATGTATGATACCGTAAGAATCTTCAGGGTCAATGTTTAGTGTATATTTTAGGTCGTGTTTTCTTTCCCATCACTGTAGAGCTGCTGATTTAAGGGTGTTTTTCTGACCCACACAGACAACCATACTTATTATGTTTTGTTGGTTATGTTAAGAGGGTTAAGGTTTTTGTGTCATTTATGTTGACTTTTTGTGTGTGTACAGAGACCAGACAAGGTCAAGACAGAACCCTGGAGTAACTTCTTTGGCATTCCAGGTATTTGATTATAATAATAGTGAATCATTTATATAGCGCACTCCTCCACCAAATGTGGAGCTCTATGCGCTTAACAACAACAATTAAAAGCAAGAAATTCAACAAAAACATATAATCGCTCACACACATGCAAATAGGCATACACATACATCCCCCCACCCACCCACACATACACGCAGGCACGCACGTACACACACGCATACTCCGAGTAATTATTTGTGAGTATCTGAAGATGTGGAGTGTGTGTGTGGTTTTTCTTTCGTATTGTTTTTTTGCATTTTATTTTTGCGTGTGAACGTGTTTATATTATCTCTATTGGCAATTTTCACAAGTACAAATTTGCTGCCGGTGAATGGGTGATAATTAAACTTTTTTTTCCCCAGGGTATCCTGCATCTGTGCCAGCCTCTACATGGGGATGCCATGGCCCTCACCACTATGGTAAATATTGCAAATTATGTCAGTTACTATTTTATCACTTTTTATAGTGTTTTTTTTTTTTTAACCCTTTCACCGCCAACGTCGCATTTTAGCACCACAGTGATTTAACACCTATGTCACTAAAAGGCATCAAATTGGGGTCTATTATCATCCAAAGACCCTATTGTCTTAGTTTTAGGAAGTAAGGATAGACCTTATTTTATATGCGTCACAGAAGAATCCCCAATACTGCAGATGGATTTTGTTCTCTACCCAGGTAAATTTAATGGAAATGTTTGGCTGAAATATGGCTGGCGGTGAAAGGGTTAATCTAAACTTTATTCCATGTGATTGGGAGCAGATAGAGCCTGTGTAAGAAAGTTACAGAGGGGGGGGGAGGGGGGGAGAGGGAGGATCAAAGGCGGGGAGGGAGAGGGGGGGTGTTGTTTGTTACTGTTAGTCCGACGACCCCACAGTGGGGCCATCAGACGTGGCGGCTGCAGCAGGAGGTTTTCCAGTCAGATGCTCCCAGATGCGAAGCTCTCTGGAGTTCTGGCCTTCGGTTTACATTGATGAGACTTCAAACTAATAACGTAATTCTATTACTTGCCCAATCCCATAGACAACTTCGTTACATTTAATTTCTTACAGTCCTACAATTAACTGCGCATGATTTACTTTAGCTCTTCTAGCGCCATGTATTTTTTTTTATATAACATGTTTGGTTATCTGTTGCATTTCAACCGACAAGAGGGGAGTAACTTGAGTGTACATGCGTTGCTTTAACAGAAGAAACAGTGACATAAGCTCTGAAAACAGACAAACACATGGCAAGGTGCTTGGAAGTGAATGTCTTTGCATTTGGTGGGAGTGTAGGTAGAGTGATGTCTTGGGCGAATGAATTCGCCCATGGTGCTAGAAGAGTTAACTCCCCTAATCATAAAAAAGTACCTACAGCAGGTTGTTTCTGTAAACATGAACAATTTGCACTCATATGCATGGTTAGCATGCATGCATGGACACTTGCAGACACACACACACAGGTAATGGACACACACACACACACACGCACAAGCGCACACAACAGGTCTAAGCTCACTAAGAGTAAGAATCATGCTTTAGTAAAAGCAGTGGAAGAAGTTCTTTTAGAGATACATTCCTCTAATACATTAGCATGAATAATGAACTGCATGCTTGCTCCCCACAGACGTGTAAACACCTCCTGTCCAACATACTGATGCTGCTGGATGGCAGAAAAGTGTGTGCCTCCACCACCATTCCTCACCAGCTGCAGCTGGGAAGGCAGCACGCCATCGCTTTTGTCCTGTGAGTGTGCAGTCTTGTGCTTTTTGTTGTTGTTTAGGGTGTGTGAATCGTGGTCTGATTTATTGATCAGAACTTATGTTGTATATTCTTCAGTTTACATTGAAAATTGTCAGTTGAAATTAGCATGTTTTTCTTTCTTTAAGCTATTTGGGGGAGTGGGGAGGTGTAGGGGCAGGGAGATGGGGGGCGTTTTTGTTTGGTTGGTTTGTGTTGTTGTTTCGCTATCTAGAAACGAGGAATCTTGCTTTTAAAATGTTGTACCATTAAAGTTTCTTACAGTTCTTCTTCTCGCCTTGACTGTGCATGGCCACAATCAACGCTTTGATTATTTTGCCACGGAACCGGGGAGGTTCTATACCACTTTTGCTGGAAGAAAAGGCTCAAGGCCTAAGAAGAAATAATACAACAGAAGAGAGCACAGATAAGAGAACTAGGAAACTGTTGGGTTGTTGGAACAGGGGAGGAGGGGGGGGGGGGGGGGGAGAGGGAGGATCAAAGGGGGGGAGGGGAGAGGGGGGGCTGTTGGTGCTTGTTAGTCCGACGTCCCCAGAGTGGGGCCATCAGACTGCAGCAGGAGGTTTTCCAGTCAGGTGCTCCCAGACTCTAGTCGCGAAGCTCTCTCGAGTTCTGGCCTCAACTGCTGCTGAAGGTAGGATGTTCCACTCCCTGGTGGTACGTGGGGAAAAGGAACTCTGTCCGAATTGTGTTCGACATTGGGGGACAAGAAATTGCACAATGCACTGGTTATAAACTCAGATTTGCTTTTACAGTAGCTTTGTTGCTCAATCTGTTGTAGACACTTGCTCGAGCAATGTGGAAACCACCATCAAAGTGACAATTTGAATTGCAATTTCTTTTATGCTGCAGACATAATTATACGGAGGGAGATAGGCATAAGGCAAGCCGTGCCAGAGCAATGTAAAGATTCTTCTGCAACACATTGAAGCCTGAATGAAGCGTCATTTTCAATGGCAAGTAACTGTGCCATTTTTCATTGCTATTTTTATATGCAACAGATTTATGCTGAAAGGATAAGGCAAAGCATTGATTTGGTACTGTGAAAGTTCTTCCTGAAGCACCTTGGCTTAAGGCTATGTCAGACCAATTGACATAGGCTAGAACACCAAGGCAGCATCAAAATGTTGTTATGCTATGTATAGTTATGCGGGGATTGACGTTAGCCATGACAATCTCCTAGCATAACATCATCAGTCTACAAAATCCCCTGAAGACGGAGTGTGGCTGCCCACGTGGCAGGGTAATCAAAAACAGTCACACGCGTAATGTTCTCGTCCCTAGTTGATGCACTTGTGCCATGGTGCTCAGGTGCTTCGGCTAATAGGATGATCCCTGGAGTCTTAGCCAGGGTACGTCAACAACAACAAGTATATTGAAGCATTAACTCACTCGGGACGAATGAGCCGAATCCGGCTCATGGCTCACACAACCATTTAGGACGAATGGCCTGGCTCTGGCTCATAAGAGTTTTCAAGAGGTTTTGATTTCTGGCGTGTAACCAGCTTTCAAGTGTGACGCCATAACCTACTTTCAGTTTGCTTTGACCTTGCCTCTCTTGAAATCAACCAATCATTGCATAGTTTACATTCAGCTTTGGTTGTAGAGGGGGGTCAAAGATCGGAATGTGAAATTTTCTTTCTATGTGTTAGCTGTGTTTGTCAATAGGAGACAAACGACGAAGGTATGTAATCTAATATTTTACAATCGTTTAGACTTTAGTACATGGTGTTGCTTATCTTTTCTGAAAATATTGATGCCTAACTCTTCATAACTTGGTTTTGGTGATTGTTTTACGAACCTAGTCAAATGCCCAGTCCCCACAGAACAAGGGCAAATAATTCAGCCAGTCCCGAGTGAGTTAACAAAGTGCCATTTTTCTTTGCACTTTTTGCTGTATTTGTTAAAGACCCACCACGCCCCTGTGAAAATCAGCGTTTTTGCGTGTTTTCCCTCTGATCGCTGGTAAGAAATCTGAAGAAATCTTCCAAGCACAAGAGGGAAAATACACGTGACGTGGTGGGTCTTTAATTGTTTTTTTGTTGTATGACAGACACATACTGAAGGAGGTAGGCGAGCCGTGTCTGTGCAGTGTGAAGATTCTGCTGCAGCACATGTGCATGAAGGTGCCGGACAAGGCAGACTATCGCACCAAGACCGCACAGGTAACGTTGCCCGCCAAAAATCAGGCTAGCTAAATCCTCGTTTCTTCTTCTTCGATCGCTCAGACAGTTTCCTGTCGATTATGAGTGCAGATGCATCATGCTGCCGTTATGCACCTAACTAACAAATAGTTAGGCCCAGAAAGTCCGACTTCGGCTGGAGGAAATGTTTTTGAAAGTGTTTCGTGAAAAAAGGCAGGAGAATGGACCAGTAAGGCAGAAAGATAGTAGATGACAGTAAGCAAAGGGAAAAGGCAGAGTCAAAGAGAGTGACAGATTAGAGGAAGTTACAAGCACAGAACTTCCAAAAGGTGGGGGAACTATTTATACAAATGACCCCCCGGTATCCCCACGGGGGGGAATCCTCGTTTTAGAATGTTACACTTGATAAATGGCTTATATATGAGTTCCTGACATGCCAAGGATGATCCTAGTTATTGGCTGGTAACGACAAGGCAGACTATCACACCAAGACCGCACAGGTAACGTTGCCAAAAATCAGGCTAGCTTTGTCAAATATCCTCGTTTTAGAATGTTACACTGGCAAAACAAGAAGTAGAATTGTATCAACACTCTCCCCTAACTATTTCTTAGATTGCTCAGACAGTTTCCTGGGCCTAACTATTTCTTAGATTGCTCAGACAGTTTCCTGGGCCTAACTATTTCTTAGTTAAGCGCATAACGGTAGCATGATGCATCTGCGCTCATATGACAGGAGACTGAGCGATCGAAGAAGAAGAAGTTCCAACAGAGTGCATGCTTACATGCTTTCCCATTTTGTTTTTCTTTTTAATAGGAATTGTTCGGAAATAATTCAGGGGAATAATTTCATGGTGTGTGGGAGTGATCTCGCCTAATTCAATCGGTCAAACAGGGGAAGGTACTCTACTTTCAGGTAGATCCACAGCCCTCGCTTTGTGTGTTTGAGGAGACACACAGCATGTAGAACGCAGGGCGTCATTCAAAATTTGATGTAATTTATATTTTTACGTCACAGTTTGCACTTTCTAGCAACTGGCCACCCCTTATTTTTGTAAAAAAAATGTTTGCAATTCGCTGACTGGCATCCTGCGGTTTGAAGTTTCAACGCCATTGTTGCTATGGTATTTTATCGAGTAATGGAGGTAAACAACTAATTTTCACGAAGTGCCCTCCTAGTTTTAAAATTTTTTTCGTCTATTGCTGTTCCCTTCCAGTACCAGACCTGTTTTCCGTACGGATTTGTCCGTAATTGTTACGTTTTTACACCTCCGATTACGCTATTATGGTCAGCAACAAAAAAATCCGCATTTCCGCTGAACGAGTGAGGAAGAAAAAAAAGAATAAAGAATAAATCAAAAGAAGGCATGGCGTTTGAGCCGTACTCACTACTGTGTCGTCTGCTATCGAGTGATGTCCCTTGAATGAATACGTCCGGTTTATTTCTCCATGCCGCCATTTTTCTAGGTACGAAGTGCAAAATTTCGGCAGTTGTCGAAGTTGGGTTTGGATGGGAAGTTGCAGCATGCGTGTAACGTAACCCCCCCACCCCCCCCCCTCTCCCACCCCCCCCCCCCCCCCCCCCCCCCTGCTCAACAAAAGGTTTGACGGCAGAAAAATTCTGGTGAAAGGATTTCTTGGACAGCAAAATTACGGACAGATGCCTGAAATTACTGTTTTGAGAGCTTGGGATTACTGACAGTGAAGATTTGGGGTAAGCAGGTCTGCAGTACTAAGAAATGCACTTTGCTATTTCAGGCTGTGGTCACGATACTGGAGCAGTTTCCTGATAGCATGTACGCCTTCATGGTCAAGTGGATTGGAATTCTGACTTGCAACGAAAAGGTACGGCTTGTTGTTGATTTCTACCATTCTTTGCTGTTTAATCACAAATGTGAAAATTATCACTTTGGCTCTTTGCCTTATTTCGAGGGGTGATTGCCTAAACATACTAAAGTCAAACCTCTATTTTTAGACTTCCAAAAAGTCCAGAAAAATCGGTCTAAACCCTTTCAACGCCAGCCATTTTTCAACAAATTATTGTGAATTATCCTTTTTTTTTGGTAGTACACGTTCTTCAGTTAACTGGTTTCCACTTGGCTTCTTTTTACTTTTTTCTTGTTTTTTTAAAAAACAGAGTACAGTGCGTGCGTTTTCCCTGGAACTGCTGACGTTGCTGCTGACCAAGCCAGAGAGACAGCTGCAAGGTATGGAGACAGGTTTTTCTTTGTGCATCGCTCAGACAGTTTCCTGTCATAATGAGCGCAGATGCGTCATGCTGCTGTTATGCGCCTAACTAAGAAACAGGCCCAGGCCCAGCATGTCCGTCTTCGGATGGAGAAAATCTTTGTTAAAGAGTTTTCTAGAGCAAAGGCGAGAGAATGGATCAGTAAAGGCAGAGAGATAGATCGGTAGATGACAGTAAGCAAAGGGGAAAAGGCAAAATCAAAGAGAGTGACAGATTAGAGGAAGTTACATTATAAGCATTGAACTTCCAGAAGGTGGGGGAACTATTTGTACGAAAGGACCCCCCCTCTCATCCTGGTATCTCCAGAGGAGGAAGGGGGGGGGGAGGGTATGGAGACAGTTAAATTTAATTGGTTGCATATTTGTGTGTGAAATCATAATGAATACTGGTGCTGCTATGAAAGAACATGCATGAAAATGCATAGATCAGGCATGAAAGAGTTCCGCTTTTCGCGGAAAATCCGCGTAAATGTTTTAAAACTTCCGTGGAAAAAAAAAAATTCCGCTTAAATGAATGACCGATCTTGCCTTATTCGTATATGTACAAGTCTGTATTTGGCGATTCTCAAAGCGGTTAACCGGAAGTCGCTTTAGCTCACTCGCTTCAAAGTTGCGCGAAGGAATGCGAGATGAGTATCTCTCGCTCACGAAAAGCCTCGATGTTAGTTGAAAATGTGTGTGGAAGGGTATTTGAGCCGATGAACTGTTCGGACCCCCTCCCCGCTGAATCAAATTTTTGACGTGAGGTAGGTGTTTAAAAAAAAAAAGTCCGGATGTAAGGATTTGTGCTCGGCTGAAAAGAAAAAAAAAATTGGGAGGAACGTTCCTCACCCCCCCCCCCCCCCCCCCCCCCCCCCCCCCCCCCCCCCCCCCCCCCCCCCCCCCCCCCCCGCTCAACAAAACTACCGACGTGAGGTGAAAATCCGGGTGGAAGGGCTTCTCGGACGAAATTTTTTCCTCTTTTTTGATCTCCATCCACTTTCATGCCTGATAGATGTGCACATCCACACTCGCAGCACACACACACACACACACACACACACGTCCACACACACAATCACACACACACACACACACACACACACACACACACACACACACACACATCCACATACACACATCCACACACACACACACACCACACCACACCACATCACACCTCGCACACGCACACACACGCACACACCACACACACATACCACACCACACCACACACACACACACCACACACCACACACACACACACATGCACACACCACACCACATACACACACACTCTCACACACACACACACACACACACACACACACACACACACACACACACACATTGTCTAGTTTTTTAATGTCTTGATTAAAAGTTGTTAACACATGAAGCTTTCTTGCCAGCAGCAATCCTGGTTAATTCTACACGTTTTTGAGTAGCATTCTACACAATTCAGACTTCTGCTACACTTCGGATTGGACAATTATGCATTTCAATTCTTGACTTCTTCACTGCTGCATATTTTCGATGAATTGTACCTGATGGATTTAATGAATTGGAGTGCGCATTCCACACCAATACTACACATTTAAGCTATCCAGACAACTCGTGGCTTGTGTAGGGGGTAACCAGGTTTGCAGTGGTAATCGGTTATACTGAGACGCGTTTCCAATGTGTAGTAAAGCTAGCGAAGTTAGGGAAGGCGTTTCATTGGACGCCACAACTTCGTACAGGGGTGCATGTGGGTATACCTGAAGTCTGAATTCAGGCAATTTGATGCTGTTTCAGGCAGCTGAGTGCCTACAGAAAGGGCTCTTTAACATGATATCATTCTTTTGTACATTGGGTTTCGGCAAGAAAGTTCAGGCAAAAGTTTTGATTACTACATGCACCTATGTTCGTACTCGTAGCAAAGCTAGCCAGCTAGGTTCGTTATGTAGCGGCCTCACTAGCAGCTACGACTGCTAAATAAAATGGCGGCTGAGTTTCTGTTCGAATCGACCAGCATTTGGACATTGTTTAATTTTCTAACAACTAGAGGGATTTTTGAACAGTTGAGTGTAGATTATCATTATTAACACTCCGTCGATTGCTCTGCCGTTTCATACGGACATTTTTCTCTATCTTTGCTAGCTTTACTTGGCTTGTTTTGCTAGCCGATCGGAAACCCAGCTCTGGATACTATTCTTCTTCTTCGCTCGCTCAGACAGTTTCCTGTCATATGAGCATAGATGCGTCATGCTGCTGTTATGCGCCTAACTAGGAAAGTTACGCCCAGCATGTCCAACTTCGGCTCAAGAGATTTTTTTAAGAATTTATAGAAAAAAGGCAGGAGAATGGATCAGTAAGATAGAAAGGTAGCAGATGACAGTAAGCAAGGGAAAAGGCAGAGTCAAAGAGAGTGACAGATTAGAAGAAGTTACAAGCACAGAACATATAGAAGGTGGGGAAACTATTTGTATGAAAGACCCCCGGTATCCCCATGGGGGGTCTGGATACTATGAATGGTGTCATTTAAATTTTTTTTATTCTGTTTGTTTTACCAGGAGTATCGGAGGAAGAAAAGGCCCTGGCCTCCCATGCTGTGTTGATCAACCAACTTTTGGCTCGCTGCTCCGATGTGGCTGCTGCGTGAGTTTCTTTAATAAATAAATTTCTTCTGTCAGAAGGAAGGTGGCAGAGTGATTAAGACGTTCGCCTGCCGATTTCAGCGTGAGTGACCCGGGGCCTCTCCCTTTCTTTCTAGTTCGACAGGAAAGTCGAACTGAAGGTCGAGTCCTTCGGATGGGGACTTAAAAGCTAGTCTGACCCATGCGCTTTGCGCACATAAAAATCCCACGGCAATTAAAAGTCGGTAAGAGCAGGGAGAATTCCTGCTGCCTGGTATGACCAAATTGATGGCTAGGTTTCCCAAGTCCATCCCTATTCCCTCCTCACCCTGTTCCCCCTCCCCTAAAAAAAAAAGGGTGCACTTGCGGCGACGCGCTCTCCGGGGGAGAGCAGCCCAAATTTCACAGGAGTCTGTGACTAGAACATACCAAATACCAATACCAAATACTATGGTACTTTTACTACTACTACTACTACCGTTGATACCACTGCTGCTTTCTACAATTTCTCTTTCTGCTGCCCCTCCTTCTATTAGAACTAGAAGCAACGTTATTTCCGTACAAATGTTGATGACAACAGTTCTGTCATTCTTTTTCTTTCTCTGTCCCTTTCCTTCTCTCTCTCTATCACTCTCTCTCTCCCCGAAGCCCCTCCCCCACCCCCCTTCCTCTGTGACAAATGCTCTTTATAACACAACAGAGTAAGAACCAGAGACATCACAGGTTTTGCCCAGTTAGTCCAGAAGGAAACCGTTTCTAAATCGCCCAGAAAGCAAGATATTTTACTATCTTTTTGGGGGTCCAAAGAATTCCAACTGATATTTGTAGTATGATGTTTAACTTTTTCGCAACACGCCGCTAGAATACTAGCAACGCCCAAGTTTACCATTGCCGACACGCTGCTAGTATGTTAGCAACAGGCAAAATGCCACTGAGGCCGACAGTGGTGTGGCTGCTTTACGGAGTAGTGAGAGGGGTTGTGTTGAAAGTGTTAAGAAGTATTATGGTGAAAAATCGCTTCTGTTTTCCTGATCAGTATGAATATATAGCCGTTTAATGATAGAATTTGCGTGACTAAGGGTCATGAATCAGATAATCAAATGAATGGGTCAGCCTGTGTCTACCGGTATGCATGTCTGCTTCTCTCTCTCTCTCTCTCTCTCTCTCTCTCTCTCTCTCTCTCTCTCTCTCTCTCTCTCTCTCTCTCTCTCTCTCTCTCTCTCTCTCTCTCTCTCTCTCTCTCTCTCTCTCTCTCTGCCTCTCCCTCCCACATTAACAATACTATTTGTGACCCAGCACCATGAAAGGGACATTAAGTGTCAAAACTGACCATTCTGAGAAAATGGTACACTTGAAAACTTCAGAGAATTCTCTTTCTAATGATATAAAAAACATTCTTGTATCCTTTTTTGTTTCAGTTATGAGCATTTTTAGTTGGTAAGGTGACTTTTGAGAAATCAGTCTAAAATCTAGCCTATCCTAAGAAAATGCCCCAACCTACTAATTTCAAAGCACTTTTTGGTATATTTAGAGACCATATTAAAGATGATCCTTCATGGATGAAAGATAAGTTGTTAGAGAGCAAAACAATGCCCCAAACTCAAAATTGATATTTAAAAGATTTTTTTTTGCTTTGCAAGCCTTTTGTGAAAAACGATCCCAGCGACTTAATGTCCCTTTTGTGGTGCTGGTCACCCTCTGTCTTTCCCTCTCCCTCTTCATCCCTCTCTCTTTCTCTCTTTCTTTTTCTGTCTCTCTCTTTAGACCTGTTTCTTGATCTCTCTCTTTCTCCTGCTCCCCCCCCCCTCTCTCTCTCTTCCTCTCTCTTTCTCTGTCTCTCTCTCTAGACCTGTTTCTCTCTCTCCCTCTCCCTCTCTCTCTGTTTATCTCTTTAGACTTGTTTCTCGATCTCTCCCTCCCTCTCTCTCCCTCTTTCACTTCCACCCACCCTCTCTTTCTCTCTCTCTAGACCTGTCTCTCTCTAGACCTGTCTCTCTCTAGACCTGTCTCTCTCTCTCTCTCTCTCTCTCTCTCTCTCTCTCTCTCTCTCTCTCTCTCTCTCTCACATTGCCAATACTCTTTGTGTCACAACAACAGGGTGAGGACCAGGGCCATCACAGGCTTTGCCCAATGCCTGGAGTCGGGTGGGGGGTCAGTGAAGGCCACCATCCAGGACATGATCACCCCTCTTGTCTTTCCCTCTCCCTCTCCCTCTTCACCCCTCTCTCTCTCTCCCTCCCTCTACCTCTCACATTGCCAATACTCTTTGTGTCACAACAACAGGGTGAGGACCAGGGCCATCACAGGCTTTGCCCAATGCCTGGAGTCGGGTGGGGGGTCGGTGAAGGCCACCATCCAGGACATGATCACCCCCCGCAACACCGCAACCGCCATCGTCCACCCCCCTCGACTGGACCCCACCCCAGACCAGGCCCTGCGCACAGTGCAGCAGTCTGGTTAGTGGATTCTCTTGTATTGTATTGTAATGTTCAGCCGAAGTCAGACATGCTGGGCCTAACTATTTCTTAGTTAGGCGCATAATGGCAGCATGACGCATCTACGCTCATGTGACAGGAAACTGTCTGAGCGAACAAAGAAGAAGAAGAAGAAGTATTGTAGTGTACTCCCCCAAGTGGGGATACCAGGGGGTCTTTTGTATAAATAGTTGTCCCACCTTCTGGAAGTTCTGTGTTTGTAACTTGCTCTAATCTGTTACTCTCTTTGCCTTTTCCCTTTGCTCACTGTCATCTACTATATTTTTGCTATTGCTTTGAGTGTTGGTTAGAATGGATTGATAGATTTTTTGTATTAATCTTACTATCTATTTTAACTAAATACTTACCAACACTCAAAACAATCAAAGCGTCCCACCCCATCCTCCCTCCTGATGCTGGGAAAAATTTAAGTGACTTTGACAGGTCAAATGAACCGCGGCACCGGAACTAAGGGGAGAGCTAGCCTACTTCCGGGAAAGGAGAGTCGCCGACCTTTGCTACTTTCGTTTTCTTATGTGCTATGGTATGGGTTCCAAATTGGAGTGTTAGCGCTATTGTTTTGAGTGTTGGTAAGTATTTAGTTAAAAATAGATAGTAAGATTAATTTTTAAAAAATATATCACTCTCTTTGACTCTGCCTTTTCCTTTTCCTTTCTGTCATCTAATCTACTATCTTTCTGACTTATTGGCTCATTCTCCTGCCTTTTTAATCCTTTCAACGCCAGCCATTTTTCAGGCAAAATTGGCCTAGCCACTACTAGACCGGAAGGGGGGATAACTCCCGCCCCATATCTGGCTAGGGGTCAAGGCCAGGGGCTACTTTCGTTTTTCTATATACTATGGTATTGTCCCAGGTCACTTGAAGCGAATGCAATTGTTTCAGGTGTTGGTAAGTATTTAGTTAAATAGATAGTAGGATTAATAAAAATCCACCATTAAGCTCACCTGGGTAGAGAAAAGATTCTGTCTGCAATATTGGGGATTCCTCTGTGACATGCATAAAATAGGGCCTGTCCTTACCTCCCATAAGTAAGAACATAAGGTCATAGGATACCAGACCCCCATTTGAAGCCTTTCAGTGATATGGGTATTAAATCATTGTGGTGCCAAGAGGCGACAGTGGCGATGAAAG
Organism: Phymorhynchus buccinoides; assembly: GCA_017654935.2. Classification (NCBI taxonomy): domain Eukaryota; kingdom Metazoa; phylum Mollusca; class Gastropoda; order Neogastropoda; family Raphitomidae; genus Phymorhynchus; species Phymorhynchus buccinoides. The sequence continues at coordinate 24,205 of JAGGCT020001154.1, forward strand.
GGTTAAACAAAAATCTTCAAAATATTTGTCTCCTTTGAGCTCCTCCCAAATCGGAATGTGTCAGCTGTATGCAGAGAGGAGACCAGTGAAAACTGAAAACCTGACACATTACCACCTTATGGCCTGGGAATGCAGAAGAAGAAGAAGAAGAAGACTGTACATTGGCATTGCTCCCACGCCGCTCATTTCGAGTCCAAACTCACAGCCCTACTGATCCCCATGACTTTGACCCAAACACACCAAGAGCATAGACTGGTTTGGTAATCGAAACTGAGGTCATCATAAGAGTGGGACATGCAAGGCCGCATAACTTGAGATATTTTTCTTTTTGGTGATTGATGGAGATGAGGATGATTATGATGAAGATGATGCTATGGGGTTTCATATTGGTTCAAGACTACATGACAAGGCTGTACTCTATGCTTCCTTTCATAATGATATCCCAGCGTTAACCAGGCCCGAGAGATACAGACACCTGAAGTGTTGGTCTAGAAATTAGAGCAATGCTTTCAGAATCGATCTATCGTTTATTTCAATGAATATTTAATCTTGTATGAACGGATATTTAGCTTTATAGCTAAGAGTATCCATTCTTCATTTAATCTGACTATTGTAAAGCTTGCTTTTGCTTGATGACTCCCCCCGTGGGTATACTGGGGGGTCTTTCGTACAAATAGTTCCCCCACCTTCTGGAAGTTATGTGCTTGTAACTTCCTCTAATCTATCACTCTCTTTGACTGCCTTTTCCCTTTGCTTACTGTCATCTGCTATCAGTCTATCTTACTGGTCCATTCTA
>JAGGCT020001155.1:0-12500 GCA_017654935.2 Phymorhynchus buccinoides
GTTTACTATATATCATTTTTTGTATAAAAAAAAGAAACCATTTACGTGTTTGTAAGATTCAAAGTATCCTTCGGTAAGCCGATTTTCGCTTACATAGCTTAGGCATATTTGATTATGATGAATGAGGCTTTAGGTGCCTGCTACGCGCTGCGCATCTAAAAATGTAAAAAAAACTGTTTCCGTAAAATATAAGGCATATTTGGGAGTTCAGTTTAACGTCGCGTATCGGCTTTCGCCATGTACGACGGGCTGAACAAACCAACCAGGTTATAAACAAAAAATTATGTTCCCGAATCACTGTCTTAGCCAAAAGGCCGAGAAGCGATCAGAATTAAACATTAAAGGCATATTTATTTCATACTTTGTTTATATAGTAGGCTTAACTGATGCAACAGACCAATGGGCTCAACATTAATTTTTAGCACATGATTAATCATCATGTGAAATGGGCTCAGAAGAATGGGATTTCTTTTTTTTTCTGTTAATGACATTAATCCCGGATAAGGACATGACTGTGGGTTTTTTTTCCAACAGACTAAGTGTAGACGGCTGGACAGTGATTCACTGTGACGGCCACTCTATCACTGACAAAGGCCCTGGCCATAACCATCAACTCTCTCCCCCATACCCTATGCATACGCGCGCGCGCGTGTGCATACGTGCACGCACGCGCGCACGCACACCCCAACACACATATACACTGGCACGCAAGCATGCACGCACACTAGCAAAAAAAACTATCAGCTTCACCATCAAAAGCCTTATTATATATCACACACACACACACACTGTGAGAGAGAGAGAGAGAGAGAGAGAGAGAGAGAGAGAGAGAGAGAGAGAGAGAGAGAGAGAGAGAGAGAGAGAGAGAGAGAGAGTGGGGAGAGAGAGAGAGAGAGAGAGAGAGGGGAGGGAGAGAGGGAGAGAGAGAGAGAGAGAGAGAGAGAGAGAGAGAGAGAGAGAGAGAGAGAGAGAGAGAGAGAGAGAGAGAGAGAGAGAGAGAGAGAGAGAGAGAGAGAGAGAGAGAGAGAGAGAGAGAGAGAGAGGGGACACACAGACACATACACGCGCCTATCATGCACGCAAGCTCTGTGCCTTTATCTTTGTCAATCTCTCTGTCTGGTTTCACCACTGTCTGACTATTTTTCTTCTCAGTCCATTCTCTCTCTCTCTCTCTCTCTCTCTCTCTCTCTCTCTCTCTCTCTCTCTCTCTCTCTCTCTCTCTCTCTCTCTCTCTCTCTCCCTCTCTCCCCCCCCCCTCTCTCTCTCTCTCTCTCTGTGCAAGGGCCAGTGGCCTATAGATATTAAAAATATTGTTCATTGTTCATTGTTCTCTCACTGTGGGTGCCGGAGAGAGTCGCTTTATTGCGCATTATCACCAACATAAATGCACACGTGCACACACATCATCATCATCGTCATCATCATCATCATCGTCATCATCATCATCATCGCCATCATCATCGTCATCAACATCATCTTCAGCAGATGCAAAATTCCTACACCCAGCGCGTTTCGCGCATTTGCGAAACCGCGCAAATGACACGGCCGCCTCGGTTGCCGTTGCCATCGCCCCGTGAGGGCTCACAGCAAATTTGAAGCGATTCGGTCGAAAAACGGCGGAGTTATAAGGCCCGTTTCGTGTTTCAGACAGACACACACACAGACACACACACGGACAGTTGGCTTTTTACTATATGATGATGATAAGAAATACACCAAAACAAGAATACTACAGAAAAGACTATCAACATCTTTTTATCAATGAACTTGGTGCCCTGCCAGAAAGGTGTATCTCAAAAGGAGTAAAGGAGGCAGATATGCTGTTCTGGCAGGAAACCCTCGCATGATGATCATGTCAGTCTCTTTCAGTGCTCTTGATTGAAGATTGATTGACTGATTGACTGGTTGATTGACTGATTGATTGATTGACTGGTTGATTGATTGATTGATTGATTGACTGGTTGATTGATTGATTGATTGACTGATTGACTGATTGATTGATTGATTGATTGATTGACTTGGGCTTACAAAATAGGCACATTAAAAGCCTCCTTTCAAAAACAAACAATAACAAGAAGAAGAAGAAGAAGAAGAAGAAGAAGAAGAAGAAGAAGAAGAAGAAGAAGAAGAAGAAGAAGAAGAAGAAGAAGAAGAAGAAGAAGAAGAAGAAGAAGAAGAAGAAGAAGAAGAACAAGAACAAGAAGAAGAAGAACAAGAACAAGAAGAACAAGAACAAGAACAAGAACAAGAACAACAACAACAAAAAAAAGAAGAAGAAACAAGAAAACGTGGCCAGCCGGACGGATGGACACACGCACGCACGGACGGACGGACGGACGGACGGATGAAACAAAAACAATACTTCCCGAAGCTTCGCTCGGGAACTGACAGAGAAGAAAGAACAGAAGAATAAAGCTATACTATATGAGTGAGCGGGACTTCGAAGAAAAGGAAGAGACAACAGAAGAAGAAACATTGAGAGACAAACAACAACTTTAGAAAGAAAACAACAGGAACGGAAAGAACTAACTATTCATGAGCAGAACAGGGACTTGTAGTCATCCCATGCTAGCTAGCTGTACACCTGTTGGGAGCTGTCGGGAGGCCCCTCACCAAAGTAAACGCTGCTGTGATCGTGTGTCACGGGGTGACTGCTAGGCCGACTCAACTGATGGTTTGGGAAGGTATGGTGCTGTCTGATAAAAAAGACCTCTTACTTACTTCTGCTCTATCTATGGGTTTTGTACGTTCGACGAATCCTCTTTATGTTGTTGGTGTAGGTTTGGTGTTTTTTGTACTCTCTGTCTCTCCATGTTTCTGTCCGTCTCTCTGTCTTTGTCTGTGTGTATGTCTCTCTCTCTCTCTCTCTCTCTCTCTCTCTCTCTCTCTCTCTCTCTCTCTCTCTCTCTCTCTCTCTCTCTCTCTCTCTCTCTCTCTCTCTCTCTCTCTCTCTCTCTCTCTCTCTCCCTCCCTCTCTCACTCTGCCTCTCTCCCTGTCTCTCTATTTCTCTGTCTCTGTCTCTGTCTCTGTCTCTGTCTCCCCTCTATCTCTCTCTCTCTCTCTCTCTCTCTCTCTCTCTCTCTCTCTCTCTCTCTCTCTCTCTCTCTCTCTCTCTCTCTCTCTCTCTCTCTCTCTCTCTCTCTCTCTCTCTCTCTCTCTCTCTCTCTCTCTCCCTCTCTCACTCTGCCTCTCTTCGAAAATCTTATCACAAGCTCCTAATAGACAATCTTGTTTATTAGTAATGATAATTAATGAGTTTTACTTCAAACGTTACTAATGCCATCAGCTATGCCTAGATTCTTATAATCTCTCTCTCTCTCTCTCTCTCTCTCTCTCTCTCTCTCTCTCTCTCTCTCTCTCTCTCTCTCTCTCTCTCTCTCTCTCTCTCTCTCTCTCTGTCCCTCTCTCATATTCCCATGTTATCATGTTATAATATTTTTTTTTTTTTTTTTTTTTTGTTTTTTTCTTCCTTAAAATTGGGTTTATTCTGAAAAATTGTCATTGTCTCAAAATGGTTTCCCTTTTTTCGTACTCAATTTAAACTACCAATTCAAGTTCACCATTGTTAAGTATTATCCATGTTTGCTTTAAATCCCATTTTTGATTTCTTTTTCAATTATTTCATGTGCCAATTTTTGTTCCATTTTCTTGACTTGATTGTTTTATGTCAAATTTTCTTTGCTTGATGCATGGTATGAATGTGTGAGTGAGAGGGCAAGGTGTAAAGAAGCTATTGTAGCTTATCCTTTTTACCCTCAATAAAACATTCGTATTCATTCGTATTCGTATTCGTATTATCTCCCTGTCTCTCTATTTATCTCTATTTCTCTGTCTCTGTCTCTGTCTCTGTCTCTCTCTCTATCTCTCTCTCTCTCTCTCTCTCTCTCTCTCTCTCTCTCTCTCTCTCTCTCTCTCTCTCTCTCTCTCTCTCTCTGTCTCTGCCTCTCTCTCTCTCTCTCTCTCTCTCTCTCTCTCTCTCTCTCTCTCTCTCTCTCTCTCTCTCTCTCCTCTCTCTCTGTCTCTCTATATGTCTCTATATGCCTCTCTGTGTCTCTCTTTCTCTGTCTCTCTCTCTGTGCCTCTCTCTGTCTCTCTCTCTCTCTCTCTCTCTCTCTCTCTCTCTCTCTCTCTCTCTCTCTCTCTCTCTCTCTCTCTCTCTCTCTCTCTCTCTCTCTCTCTCTCTCTCTCTCTCCCTCTCTCTCTGTCTGTCTGTCTCTCTCTGCGTCAAAACCCCCAAAATAAAACTGAACAGGAAAATAAAATGACTACAATGACCAAAGTTGTAGCTTAAGGTCTCTGTACACGTGAACATTTTTCACTCATTATCCATGGCAGCACAGTGATATATTATGTAAGTCACATTATGACTGGCCTGTAACTGATTTGCCTTACGGAAAGAGTGAAAAATGTTAACGTGTATTGAGATATTTCAAGGCTTGGGCTGTCAGTCTCAATGATTGCGTCGTTCCTTCCGTCCCATGAAAATAACCGTGACCTAATCCTAACCTATCCATTTACCAAGCAAAGCAAAATGTTGCATGCTGCTTACTTAGTGACAATTTTAAACGCGTAGAATATTGGTGCAGAGGGTGGCGGGACAACAACGGGGTGTAACCGGTGCTGGCTGCACGCTGAACGTGCGCTGGCTGGCCAGGTCATGAACTTAGATTAGGGCGTGCTGTTCACCTAGTTTCCGTTGATGTAATGCCACAGTGTGCTTCTTTCAACTGCGATCAAGATCAAGATCAGAGAAGGTGTGGGGTAGTGAGACGTTTACAATTCATCCACACGTACGCACGCACGCACGCACGCACGCACGCACGCACGCACGCACGCACGCACGCACGCACGCACACACACACATACACACACAAACACACACACATACATACACACACACAGACACACAGACAGACAGACACACACACACACAACACACACACACACACACACACACACAGACACACACACACACACACACACACACACACACACACACACACACACACACACACACACACACACACACACACACACACACACACACACACACACACACACACACACACACACACACACACACACACACACACACACACACGTGCACACACACACACACAATTTTTAGAAACCTAGCCATGTATACAGGAAAGAAAAAACAATAATAAATAAACTTTAGGTGACAAATAGTGGTAAAGTATTCGAATACAACTAAACTGCAAAATGATGTGTGCAATATTCATTACACTGGGCTGCCTACACTAGACTACTTTACTTAATTAGCCCTTAATAATAGGCTTATGTCAACCAATAATAAAAGCAAATTGAGTAAAGGGCTGAACTCTACGCAATACTAATATTATAATAATGAAATTTAACTTGCATTTTTTTTTATTTAACCTTCCCACTTTCTTCTTCTTCTGCGTTCCCAGGCCAACAGGACATAATGGGTAAGGTACCTATGTGTCCGTTTTCAGATTCCACTGGTCTCGCCGCTGCGCACAGCCGACACATTCCGATTTCGGAGGAGCTCAAGTGAGAAAAGGTATTTGGAAGATTTCTTTTTTTGTGGGGAAGGCAGGAGAATGGGCCAATAAGTCAGAAACATAGTAGATGACAGCCCTAAGGGAAAAGCCAGAGTCAAAGAGAGTGGCAGATTAGAGGAAGTTACAAGCACAAAACTTCCAGAAGGTGAGGAACTATTTTTACGAAAGACCCACGGGGAGAGACTCGTGGAAGGGACGGGGTCGTCCAGCTCTTCCGGTATGGAGGCACGAGGCATCCACCCACTGCCCCACCTTCCCACTAATTCCACCAGTATGTCTAGGGTAACTAAACAAATACATGTGTTATCTCGTGCTTTACACCCCACACCCACCCCCCTAAGTTTTCGCATTGAAAATTGTCAAAGAGAAGTAGGCCTAACGTCCTGCCATTCTCGGGAAAGGGATAGGGATAGGATCAGCCTATTGGACGAGAGAGAGTGGGAGAGAGTGGGAAGGGGAGGAGAGCGGAGGAGATATATAGAGAGAGTGGTGGGGCTGTGGGTATAATTTCATGCACTACTTGTGGCGGTGCCATAGCCGATGAAGTTTAACCGAGGCGTGGTCACCGCTACAGCTATCTGTATTAATTTAAAAAAATCGGGACTTTACTGGTTTCGTACTGCCTCCGGGCATTGCCTCCAGTATTGTTCCCACCATATTTGTATTTACAAATGTCCCATATGTGTCTGATTCAGACCAAGAGGACGTACAACTCCATTTTCTCTCTCTGTTGGTATAATTATGTTCCCCACATGTATTTAATTTTATGTTTTCTAATGATATCTTGTTCTTACGATGTCAGAGTTCGTTTTTTTTATGTTTTAATCTTGTATGTCTCCTTTTTCTTCTTGTTGTACAATAGGAAGGAAGAAAGGGAGAGGATGAGGACGGGGGTGAGGTGGGGTGGGGGCGGTCTAGATGTGCTAAACCAAACCAGCGTACTTACCTAGCTGTCGGGGGTGCCAGCATAGCAAAGGTCTAGGTAAGCTACGGTTGTGGCAGGGAGGTGGTGGGTGGGTGGGGGTGGGGGATCGCTTATGGGGGGTGGGGGTGGGTCGCTAATGAGGGTGATAAATACTTTGCTCCTTTCACCTGTCCGCCTGTCTACCACTTCTCGCCTTGCGCGCCTCGCTGCCGAGGTTTGGGTTTATTATTATGTTGGGTTGTTTTTTTCTTCCTGTTTGAGCCCTGTATTTTTTGTATTTTTGAGAGAGAGAGAGAGAGAGAGAGAGAGAGAGAGAGAGAGAGAGAGAGAGAGAGAGAGAGAGAGAGAGAGAGAGAGAGAGAGAGAGAGAGAGAGAGAGAGAGAGAGAGAGAGAGAGAGAGAGAGAGAGAGAGAGAGAGAGAGAGAGAGAGAGAGAGAGAGAAAAATCACCGTGTACATTGACTACCGGCTGCTGTTTTCGTGAAGGGCCCTTCGTGAGAACAACTGTCTTGTCATCTTTTTGTGAAGAAAGGACTTCTAGTTTGGTTTCAACGAAATTTATTTTAAAACTTTGCTGCTCCAAATTGAACAAATGGTGAATACTCTCTTTCTAACTAACTCCCCTCCACCAAAGTTGATTACGATACCAATCACCTAGCAGTGCGTGGGTCAGAACCAAAGTGAGACAAACAAAGCAGTTTTGGAACAACGAATGCAATGAAGATATTAATTGGAAAATTGATTTTATATAATCCCAAAAAAAAGAAACATTCACGATCTTAAATTAAGATGGTTTCAGCTACGACTAATGTTGAGTTTTGAAAAGTTTGTAATGGGCGTTGAATCAGAAGATTTATATACTTTTTTTAAAAATAATAATGAAAAGCATGGTATTCAGCATCTGTTTTTGAAATGTGATCGTGTACAGCTCTTCTGTGTTCAATCGGAAGGCATTATTAGCAGCCGTGATGCGAAGCTGATAATGTTTTCAGTGACGTTCGGCTGTTTGTTCCTGGCTGACTATGTATGTATGCTAAAGCGAGTTAGGATGTGTAGGCCAAGTTCGAAAATGAAGGTCATTGGTTAAAGGTCAAGGTGACTGGAGCAGAAAACGTGCCATTTTGGAGGTGAAAATGTGCCGCGCGGCTGGTGATATAGCATCTTAATGCTCTAGTTAGTGAAAAATGAGACCATGCCAGAGGTTTTCTTTTTCTTCTGCGTTCCCAGGCCATAATGGCCATAATGGGTAAGGTATATGTTTCCGGTTTTCAGTTTTTACTGGTTTCCCCGCTGCATGCATTCCGATTTCGGAGGAGCTCAAAGGAGAAAATTGTTTGGAAGATTTATTTTTTGAAAAAAAAAAGGGGCAGGAGAACGGACCAGTAAGTCAGAAAAATAGTAGATGATAGTAAGAAAAGGTAAAGGCAGAGTCATAGATGGTGATACATTAGAGGAAGTAGCTAACACAGAACTTCCAGAAGGTGGGGGAACTATTTAAGACGTTTCGGTATCCTCACGGGAAGATCAGAGGTTTTAAATTAAAGTCCTAACTGATCCGCCCTTGAGATCATCAATTGATGTCCATTGCAGAAGTCACGTGGAAGAGTGGAAGAGACTGGTTGTGAAGTTTTCAGAGGCGGCCCTACGGTCATCCTGTATACGGGATTCGTGATTCGTGGTTCGTGCAGAAGTCACGATATTAAAGGGTGTGCGGGGACAGAGCTGGTGTAAAAAAAACCCCATAAAGATTGGATTAAAACAGTTCACAGTAGCTTTTCTCAGCTTCTTTCAGTTCATGCCTTTCGCTAACACTCGTCACCAGCATAAACAAATTTAAAGTGTTTTATCCATTAGGCTTACATTGTTTTATGGTGGAATGCCACTTGTAAGGTCTATCCCTAACCAAAATCAATTATAAGAATATTTGCCTCTGTTAAAAAAGAAATAACTTGAAACAAATAGCTCTCTGTGGAAAACTGAAAGGAGCTAGAATGAGGGGAATTCGTGTACTGTGAGTTGTGTTTCAATCGAATGTAGAATGATCTTTCAGAAGATGAACGTGCTTCATAGCAGTGCTGTCAAAGAGACTCGACAAGAAACCGTTGGGGTTTGCGATGCGAAAGGAAAAAAATAACGGTAGCTTGTCTACACTGTAATTTACAATACAGCCTCCCGCCGCTCGCCCAGCGGAGGAACGACGATCATTTTAACCAATGGGAGGACAGGACGCCACAAGCTGCGAGGTCATCATCGGGGTCACGATTGTCGTCTGCTTCTTCCTCGCGGTGCGATTTCTGGCATTTTTCCGCCGTGTCGGAAAGAAACGGACCTATACAGTAGACTAATTCAGTGTGAAATCGTTTTATTTCTCGTTCAGTGCACTCGTTTTTTGGGGGGTGTTGTATTTTTTTTATAGTTATCAGCGCCTTGCTTCCAGTCTGTGTCTTCTGGGTTTGTTTACCTTTGCTGATCGATTGGATCAAGAACGAGTAACGACGCTTGACTATTGCGTATTGAGAAAAAAAAAAGGTATGTTGCATTTTACTTTTAATCTTGCGATTTCACGATTCACAGTGTACGATTTGATTGAAATCAGTAAGCAAATAAGAAGGCACCATATTCCCACCATCCTCAATGACATTGTCCTCGGCTTTCAATATTAAAATATGGTTTAATCTATCCAAGTCATCACATCATATGACACATGACAAATGCCCTGCTTAACGTAATCCTAACCCTCTTGCAATGCCAATGGTATACCGTTATCCAATTTTTAAAAAACCCACACCACCCCACGTTGGATTATCATTATGTAATCCCAGTGCAAGTTTGTTTAAATGAGAAAGATTGAGATGAAAGGGAAAGGAGGTGTGTGTGTGTGTGTGTGTGTGTGTGTGTGTGTGTGCGTGCGCTAAATTATGAATCTTGTGAATTTATATTCAAAAGGATGATTCATCACATCAGATATAATAGCCTTATTGTAGAATTATGTAAAGAAAGTTAATAAATTTAATTTCATAACTTATTAACATTAAAAATGGAATTTGGATTCGACCGACAGCTAGACCTTCTTCTTCTGTGATGGCGACCAACTTCTATTTACAGAAGTAAATGTACGCACTTAGGGTAGATGTAGAGTAGATGATAAAAAGAACAAGACTTTTGTGACACATATTATAGCTCACTCTTTTGAAGAAAAAAATGTAAAACGACCCATGTTTGTTTGTTTTTAATTCGAGGAATTGAAACCTTTTTTGTGCATTTAATTTTGATGCTTTTATAATAAATTACTTTTTTTTATATATATTTGGAAATTTTGACATTTTGTTTACTTGACCATTTTTTGCTAGCATTAATACTCTGTCATTTTAAGGTGTGTTTTTTAAAATAATTGTTAGTGCTTTTAAATATTTAAGATCGTTTTTTGAAAGAAATGCCTAGCAACTTTATTTATATTTTAGTAAATTAACTACTTAAGTGTTACCCTGCTTATTAAATTAGTTTTTTTATTGTCTTTTTTAAAAACCTTTTTCTGTGTGTGTGTTGTTTTTTCTATGATTTCTATATATGGTGTGTATTATTATTATAACTGTAGTTTATTGTTTGTGTGTGTGTTCATACTTGGCCACATTTGATTTACATCCGTAGTATTAATATTTTGCTAACATTATCCTTGATTTGAGTTTGTACTTTTTATCCATAATTTCTTACAGCCGTTTTGATATTTTATAATATTGTTTTGCTTCTTTTCTGTTATTTTATGTATGAAATGTATACGTTTTGCTTTTATTCTGCAACATTCATATGAACTGTTTTAAAATTACTTCTGGTCTAAAGCGTTGTTCTTGATTTAATTTTGGTACAAGTTTTACTTTTATAACTTGTATAATTACTTGAATTTTTAAATTTGAATTGTACAAATTTGTGCTCCTTTTGTGTTCTTTCTCTTCAGTTTCTTTCTCAATTTTGCTTAAATTTACATGTTTGTATTTTGTGTATGCTGGCTTTACTCTTTAATTTATACTTTTAATTCATTAGGCTCTTTTTTATTTAGTCTAAGGAATTAATCTATGTCTATGAGTGTGAGTGTGAAAATACTCTCTCCATGCTAACTACTTTGCTAAATCTATAACAATAATTCGTTCTTTATCTTTCTCCTTATTAATGGAGTGGGCTTTTTTGAGTTAACACAAAATTTGCTACTTGACTTTTTTTGTTTTCTTTTTAAAAGTAAAATCCGTTCATAACTTTTAGATTGTTTCCAAGCAAACAAAAAGGCATACAGACGCACAGACAAAGAATCAAAACATGATATTTTCTTTCTTCTTTTGTGGCACAAGTTCGAAGGTATTTCTGGGTTAAAGCTGTTTTCTTTGGCTGTAGAATTGTACCAAGGTGGCTAGGTAACAGAATGTACGCAAGCTCGTTAACCATTTGAATAAAGTCACAAACAAAGTGACAGAAAGAAAAACTAAACAGCAAAATGTCCTTTGCTTTTGTGGCACAGTTTATAAGAATGACTCGGGTATAGTCTAATCACCCCCATATTCACAGTTAACAATGTTCCATATGTGCCCTTGAGGTCAAGAGGACGTAAAAGTTTAAATTCGATTCGAGAGTCTAATCAGTAATTTTCTGAGTTGACGTGGTTCAACATTGTTTGCCTTGCCAACAACAGCGGACACACTCACACTTTGACACTTTTTGAGCAGCCACATTTTTGCGAATTTCAAATTTGAGGGTTGCGATGATTAAATTTTAACGTCCTCCGGTTTGGAACAGACACATAATTGTTTTATGGGAAATTAGTAGATATAAAGATGGTGGGAACGATCCTGGAGGCAATGCCCGGAGGCAGTGCAACACCAGGAAAGTCCTGATTTTTTATCAATACAGATGTGTATAACACTTGAGAGTTGCGTTCGTTGAATTGAATTCAAACCATCTTTATTTTATGCGCTTGTGAAAAAGTGGACCTTAGTTTTTGTGCCTAGTATTATGTATATATAATGTCTTTTCCCACGACAGAACTTATCATTGCGAGTCGGTATCCAAATTAACATTATGTTCTTTTTTCCCTTTTTTTTGCGAACTGTTGCTTACGTACAAAAACACAGAATTACACCCAAAAACCCGTTCCTTTCTTTATTAATAGACCTGCGTGGAATCTAACGAAATTCCGTCATACCTGCGACCTGAACAAGCCGGGATGTAGCTGCGAATTGTGATTCGGAATGAGCGGTGTGGGAGCAACGCTACACTGTATGGCCCAGAAGATGGGACAGCAAAAAACAAAAAAACAAAAATTCTGCTATACGCCTGCGCAATAACAAAGAGCAATTAATTTCAAAGAACAATAACTCTGACGCAAGGGAGACGCAAAGAACAACAACTCTAAAGAGATCGCGTTTCATCATGTAGGTAGTTCTTTGAGGGTGGGTTTTTTTCTGGCAGTGCAACGTTTTTAAACGGGTGGGTCAGTATTCTGTTCACATTTTGTTTCGAGACGTTGCTTACAGACAGACAGACAGAAACAAACAAAATCTGTTTCTATCTTCTTGGTAGCGCAGACAAGTAGATGTACTTTACAATGCCTTGTTCGCCCGAAGTCGCAGTGTGGCTGCTCACTTAGCGGGGCAATAAATAAAAAATCCGCTCACACACGTACTGTTCTCATCCCTAGCTGATGCATTTGTACCATAGTGTTCAAATATTCAAGCAGCATAAATTATTTGTACCCCCAGTACATGTCAATAATTGCCGGTTACGGCCCGTGTACATTACCGAAAGAAGAAGAAGAAGTGCTTCGGCTGTTGGGACGATCCCTGGAGTCTTTTAGCCAGAGTATGTCAACAACAGTAACAACAACACTACCTTGTGATTAACGTTTCTTACGTACAACCAGAAACAGAAAAAGTCTCAGTTCTATTATTATTTTGTGTGGCACAGATGAATACCGTATTTTTCGGACTCTAGGGCGCACCTTTGTATAAGGCGCAAGCCCCAAATTTGAACCAACTTTCAGATT
>JAGGCT020001156.1:0-10000 GCA_017654935.2 Phymorhynchus buccinoides
TCTTTTCAGCCCTATTTCGGGTTACTCTTGCAAAGCAACTTGCCTTGCATACTTAATATTGCTTTTAAGAAAATTGGAAACTTTGTCTCCTTGGTTGCAACCTGAGAAGGTGGGGAGGGGTGGGGTTGTTAAAAATGAGAGAGGAGAGAGATAGAGAGAGAGAGAGACATGCAGACAGACAAAAAACCCAGAGATGGAGGTAGACAGACAGACATATATAGAGAGAGAGAGAGAGAGAGAGAGAGAACAATAGATATATATTTTTTGTCCATAAGAGTCAACGACTAACTGGACATTACACTCACCATCGACAATAGTTAAAAAGCAGAGAGAGAGAGAGAGAGAGAGAGAGAGAGAGAGAGAGAGAGAGAGAGCTAACGAATCTTTTTAATGTGGGAAAATAATAAGCAGAGGAGTCTCGCCAACAACAAAGAAAAAGAAGAAGAACAAGGCAGAAGAAGAAGAGAGAGAGAGAGAGAGAGAGAGAGAGAGAGAGAGAGAGAGACAGACAGAGAGAGAGAGGGGGAGAGAGAGAGAGAAGAATGAATGGAGAGGGACAGTTGACAATTAGAGGGGAATGGGGGGGTTGCAATTAGGGGGGGGGGGGGTAAGATAGAGATAGAGTGCTTGGCATGGCCCACTCCACTGTTCTGGCGTGTCAGTCGATACGGATGAGAAATGCCACGAAAAGGACCTCCCATTTCACAATGCCCACCCCAACCCACCTAGCTCCATCATTGTCATCAATAATAGGCTGGTTTGAATGAACGTTTCGCTCTGAAGTATAGAACAAAAAAATGACGGTGGTAATGACGATGATGATTTTTTTTTTTTTTTTTTTTGGGGGGGGATGATGATGGTGGTAATGGTGAAATTACGAGTTTTTTGTTATCTTTTATTCACCTTGTACTGCTTTTAGTCGATTTTTCGTTATTTCTTTTTCTTTTCTTCCTTCATTTTTGTCACATTTGGTGACAAGATAATTTGGTTGGAAGACTGGAGTTCAGGGGCACGGGAGATTGAATTTATTGTGGAATTGTTTTTCTTTCTCCAAGTAATTAGCTAGACTCTCTCTCTCTCTTTTCTCTCTCTCTCTCTCTCTCTCTCTCTCTCTCTCTCTCCCCCCCCCTCTCTCTCTCTCTCTTCCACCCCCTCTCTCTCTCTCTCTCTTCTCTCTCTCTCTCTCTCTCTCTCTCTCTCTCCCACCCCTCTCTCTCTTTCTCACCATCCTCTTTTCCACAGCAAATTAATTAGTTGAAACTGAGAGTTGGACAAACGACATGTATGAAGTTGTTTGGGGATGAAGGTGAAGGTAAACTTGGCCAGATGGCAATGTAAAGGATGAGGAGACAGTGGCTGATGACTATACTAGAAGAAAACACCAGAGGGAGAGAGAGAGAGAGAGAGAGAGAGAGAGAGAGAGAGAGAGAGAGAGAGAGAGAGAGAGAGAGAGAGAGAGAGAGAGAGAGAGAGAGAGAGAGAGGCAGAGACACAGGGACACAGACAGACTGACAGAGAGGGGCAAAAACTGATTAAATAAACTCGAAAGGCAATCTAAAAATGGACCTTGAAGATGAAATAATCACATGTCATTATCATTTTTTCATGTTTCATTATCACGTTGTTGTTGTTGTTTACATTTAATTGTCACATGGTTTTTTTCCACATTTCATTATCGCGTTTCTTCACATTTCATTTTTTAGTTCGCATTTCAGGATCACATGGGTTTTTTCACATTTCATTATCACGTTTCTTCACATTTCATTTTTTAGTTCGCATTTCAGGATCACATGTTTTTTTCACATTTCATTATCACTTGGGTTTTTTCACATTTCATTATCAATTTTTTTTCACGTTTCGTGTTGGTTTTTTCGCATATCATTATCAAGTTGTTGTTTTTTCACATTTCATCATGACATGTTTAAATTTTAAACATGTCATTATCACATTTGTTTCACCATATTTCATTATCAATTTTTTTCGCACATAAGTTCAATTCTCACTGTGGGTTTTTTACTACTCGTTTGTGTCCAGGTTACAAAGTGCTAGAGTCCAGCGACCTCCCTGGTCAGTTCGACTACCGTTGCCGCATGTCCATGTCCGGGGGAGCCTGTACGCTGTCCGTCTTTGACCAGCGAGAGGCCGAGGACCTCTGTGACGCTGACCCAGACTGTAAGGCCTTCATACTGACCACTCAACGCACCTGGACAGGTACGGTGATGATGGTGATGATGATGGTGATGATGATGATGATGATGATGATCACTATAGGGCCTTCATACTGACCACACAATATGGCTGATGATGATGACGACGATGACGATGTTGATGAGGAGGAAGATGAGGGTGGTGGTGGTGATGATTATGGTGGTGATAATATTAGTGGTGATGATGGTGGTGATGATGATGATGGTATTGACGATGATGATGGTGGTGGTGATGATGGTATTGACGATGATGGTGACGATGATGATCATAATGATATTGAGGGTGATAATGGCAATGACGATAATGGTGGTGGTGATGATGACGGTGATGATGATGATGACTTTAATGGGGCACCCTGACGGATACGTTTTTGCAAGAAACACGTCGAGATCACCAGGAAAACATCCTTTACAGAGATCTCAACACTCACTTTGCTCTGGTTTCCTAGAAGTCAAACCGGCGATTCCTCCTTAGCGGGGGTGCTGGAAATCAGATTCTTTCAGTGAAAGATGACTGCCTGAGTCGCTTAGACCAAATCGTTTGCACGAAATTTCCACAATACATGTATACAGTTTACCAAAAGGATTTTCGCTCACAACAAAGGAAATAGCTCCAATTTATTTTTTTGCTACACTACTAAGAACAAAAAGCTTCAACCACTCTGAGTGGCCTCCACCCACCCCGTCCAAAATGGCTTCTCTCTCCGGCAACTCCGCCAAGGAGGAATCGCCGTTTGGACGGTTTGATTTCTAGGAAACCAGAGCAAAGTGAGTGTTCCGATCCTTGAAAAGGCTGTCTTTGTGGTGATCTCGACGTGTTTCGTGCAAAAACTCATCCGTCAGGGTGCCCCTTTACGGCCTTCATTCTGATCACGCACAACACTCCTAGACAGGTGTAAAGATGAATGAAGATGATGTGATGGAGGTGGTGACGTTTCTGTCTCTTTCTCTGTCTCTCTCTGTTTAATTATTATGCTATTTATCATTTCCCCATTCCCTGATTTGAATTGTGGTCTGTGGTCAATGTTCAATTAAAACATTTCGTTCGTTCGTTCGTTCGTGGTGGCGGTACCATAGCCGATGAGGTTTAACCGAGGCGTGGTCACCGCTACAGCTATCTGTATTAATTTTTTAAATCGGGAATTTACTGGTTTCGTACTGCCTCCGGGCATTGCCTCCAGTATTGTTCCCACCATATTTGTATTTACAAATGTCCCATATGTGTCTGATTTAGACCAAGAGGACGTAAAACTCCATTTTCTCTCTTCGTTCGTTCGTTCGTTCGCTCTCTGTTTGTTTCTGTCTGTCTCTGTCTGTTTGTCTATCTCTCTCCCTCCCCCATCTCTCTCTCTCTCTCTCTCTCTCTCTCTCTCTCTCTCTCTCTCTCTCTCTCTCTCTCTCTTCTCTCTCTCTCTCTCTCTCTCTCTCTCTCTCTCTCTCTCTCTCTCTCTCTCTCTCTCTCTCTCTCTCTCTCTCTCTCTCTCTCTCTCTCTCTCTCTCTCTCTCTCTCTCTCTCTCTCTCTCTCTCTCTCTCTCTCTCTCTCTCTCTCTCTCTCTCTCTCTCTCTCTCTCTCTCTCTCTTTTCCTATCCCCTCTCACTCTACCTAGTTTTTACTCTGGCGCACATTTACAGTCACATAATTATATCATAGTCTGTTCATAGTCTTGTTTCAGATCTTTTAATCAACTTTTCAGAATGAAATTCAAGTTGTTGTTCTGAGGGGTTTGGTGTGTGCGCAGGCGCACGTGTGAAGTATCAGATTTGTATTTAATATATATATATATATATATTTCTGAATGTTTTGTGTTTATTACTATTGTTATTGTTGTTGTCTAAAGTTAACTTTGTAAGCGCTCTGAGCTCTTTGGAGAAAGAGCGCAACAAAATTAATATCCATTATTATTATTATTATTATTATTATTATTATTTTCAAATAGTATGTTCAAATAGTATAGTATTCAAATAGTTTGTTCATGATTACAATGATGACCAATAATCATTTGTTTTTAAAACGAAAATAAGACAAAATAGCATCGATCTGACTAGAAATATCTCGTTTCTTTGTCCATTCAGGTCGAACGTTGGTTCATTTGAAGAACGGCGTGGGTACTCCCTCCCCCAACAACCAGACAGCCCTGGTCCTCAAACCTTCGTGAAAACCCCCACCCAACACTTCAACTTCGGGTCCATTTTCTTCAGTGTCCTGCTGGACACAACAAGATAAAAGGAACCACCAATCCTCTTGTTGGTAGGGCAGGTGGGGGAAGGCAGGGGGCAGTGCCATCTCTGGGTCCCATCAAGCACCTTTGTGTCTGGGTGTTTTTCCAGTTTCAGTCCATTTTTTTCAAGGCAGCATTCTGTGATAGCCTCCCCACCCCCTACTCCCTCTCCTTCAGATTGTAAAAGTGGACTGTTAAATTAAAAAAATTAAAAAATTCTAGCCCAGGTCAGAGCAGTTATATATATATATAGCTCAGGACTCTTGATTGGTGGAGTGTTAAAGTCTAACATTTCTTGAGAAACTCCGAAGGGTTGACTATTATGTGGCTATATTAGTTTGAAACTTGAACTTGAAGACAACTTTTAGCAATCTGTGTGTGTGTGTGTGTGTGTGCGTGTGTGTGCGTGTGTTAACGCCATGGATAGTTTTTTGAGGGGGAGAGAGAAAAAGAGAAAGAAAAAAGGCCCTGCAACATGAAATCGAGTCTAAAATAGACTGTTGGAGGAGAGACGTTTTCTGCTGAGTTTACAACTAAGTCATGGATTGTGAAGATTATTTCAGGGTGGGTATTTGAAGTCACCAAATTATTCTTCTTCATCGTCGTTGTCGTCGTCGATCGTTCAGACAGGATCGCCAGTGGCACGGACGAAGGCTCTCTGAAGGATGACCAAAATAAAATGCACCCACACAGATACTGGTACTATTACCACTTCTACCACTGTCATTTTGACTGGTGTAAAGTATTAAGTCCCCACAAGACTTCTACACGGTATACATGTGTTTGTAAGGAGAGTTGAGAGAGAGAGAGAGACAGAGAGAGAGAGAGAGATTCGTCTTTGACGTGGATACCTTTACTGAGGACGACTCATGAGTAACATCCTCCCTCACCATTCATTTCAGAGACAGAATGTGGAGAAAATAAGTGGATGACTGTTGTTCCCCACCACAAGTGGTGATGAACATTATTGTTGTTTTTTAATTGAGTGTCCGTTGTTGTTTCTCTACCAACCCCCTTACAGCCTGTGTGTATAATAAGGTTCTCTTCCTATTGCCAGTTCAGAAACTGGAAGAGAAGCAAACTAATGCTCGGTATCCATCTGTGTTCTGCTGGGTAGCATGTTTGACAATCGTGTGAAAGGTAGCACACGCCTTGTTGCTTTTGACTTGCTGACAGGTTATGCACACAAGCAGGCCTGCTTCTTTTGGTCTCTCTCTCCCAATACCCAAACAACATGGGCGACAGCAGACTAAATGCGTACACAACGCACGCCAGTCGGCGCGAATGACATGACAGCAGGTGTGAGAAAAATACAGAATGAAACAAAACATGCTTTGTATTAGCCAGGACACAAGATGTACATCGAGCCTAAGACATGGCACAAGTGCGAGCAGTATCTGTTCAAGAAGAAAAGGTTATCACAATGAGAGGAAGATGCCATTTGTTCCTTCAGACTGGGTGCAAACATGAGTGCCGGATCGTCTTCTCTGGAATACGGGGGGGGGGAGATCTTTCAGTACCAATAGCTCCCCCCACCTTCTGGAAGTTCTATGCTAGCAACTTCTTCTGACTCTCTTTGATTCTACCTTTTCCTTTTGTTAACTATCATCAATTATTGTTTTCTGCCTTATCGGCTCATTCTCCTGCCTTTTTCCCCCCAAGAATAGAAACTTCCAAATGATTTTTCTCCTTTGAGCTCCCCCCAAAATCGGAATGTGTTGGCTGAATGCAGCGAGGAGAGCAGTGAAAGCTGAAAACCGGATATATACGTTATTTACCCATTATGGCCATATGGCCTGGTAATGCTTTTTAAAGAACACCAGTGCCGGATATTCTTCCAGCACTTCTGAGAACAGGCGAGGAGAGGGTTGGTTAGGAGGAGAGAGGGGTAGGGTGGTGATAGGGGTAGATGAGGGGTGAGAGTGTTTGCCTTCTTCATCTCTTCTCGAAAAGTGTGGATGGGTGCTGGACTCGTAACTCATCATTGCACTAAAGTCAGTCAAATTCTTCTTCAAGCTCAGAATTCTTTGATAAAAAAAACTCTTAAAAGGAAAACATATTGTGTTCCAAACATTTTGACATAAAAAAAATTCATTTTGTATCTGTAAGAGTAGCAAACCAGAAAACTTTCTGAAAAGCAATTGAACAAAAGTAGATTACTTTTTTTCAAAACGTCTGTGCGGCTCCTGTATAATATGATGTTACTGTCATAACAATTGATTTGCAAGTTTTCTTTTGTCGTTATTTCGCTTTGTATAAGTGACAGGGCTCCCAGGGACCCCCATGTGGGGGTATATGAAGTACTAACATTCTAAAGGACCCTCTAAAAGAATGTGCAGGGGGTTCCAGGGATGCATTTGAAAAATTCTTTTTAGCATTTGCAATGCCACTGGGACCTTCTATCCCGCCTCTAGGACCCTCTATGCTGTAAGTGAAGGAGTCCCTAGAACCCCTTGTTTTGCGGAACGATTGGGAGCCCTAGGTGATGATAGAATCTTTACTGAATATTAATTAAAATTGAATGGTGTTTTTTTCTGATCATTGTACCTCTGTGATTGAAAAAGAAAAGAAATGCTTTTGATTGGTACTTCATGCCTGGGGAGGGTTTATTTTTTATGTAAACATTTTAGATTAATAAACGCCGCCACCAAAGTGATTCAGCAAGAAAGCGGAATATCTTTAACGTTTGACTAAACGATGTTGGTAGTTGTTGTTTTGTGGTTGTTGTTTTTCTGTGGGCTGCTGATATTATTGTTTGTAATTTAGTTTATGACGGGTTGTGTTAATGTTCAGGGAATGGGGGTTGATAAGAAAGACTGTGGAGAGGGGAATGTGCTGCTGCTGATGATGACCTGGGAGCTAAGATAAAGCTGTGCAAGGTGTGTGTGTCCAGTGATCGCGTTTACTGGTATTTATCTGTAAAATACTGATTGCAAAACCAAAATACTGATCAAAATGACCTGCCAGTCCCAGGGACTCATACATTTTTGCTAGGACTGATAAACTGTTTAACAGGGGTTTTGATATTGTGGTTTTCACTGGGTTTTGTTTCCATGGGACTGGTTTTGGCACCGGTTCTTCGGGGGCATTGCCGCTGACGGGACTGGTTCTCAAAATTCCTAGCGCAATCACTGTGTGAATGGAGGGGGAGGGGAGAGTGAGGCAGCTCACGGCCAGCAAGAAGACCACGAATGGCTTGGGTGTAAAATGCATTGGAACTTATTCCACCACAGTGTAGAGTGGCACAGTGGTAGCGCGTTCGCCTCGTGTCAAGTGAACCCGAGTTCAAACCTGGGTACAGGGGATTTTTCCTCTCACTTTACACTAGGCATTACGGTCTGAACATGGAGTCTTTCGGATGAGACGATAAACTGAGGCCCCGTGTGCCCATGCACTTAGCACACGTTAAACCGGGCCCAGTGGCAACAAAAAAGTTGTCATTTGGTCAAAATTTAACAACCCCCTCCCTCCCTTCCTTCCTCATCAGTCACACAAAAATCGCATGCAAAAAATAATAAATTAAAAAACTGGGTGGCGGGCCAGGTGGGAGCAACCCGAATTTCACAGAGACACCTCTGTGACTATAAAGTACTATGTAAGTACCATGCTTTTTTTAAAGTTAGAAGATGTGAAGATTCCTCATCATCTGGCCAAGTAGTTTTAAAGCTTTAGTTCTAAAGTATTTGAGAATAAGTGTAACACTATGTGTACAAAAATATATTTAGGGCATAATGTATTGCAGGAAAGTTAAATGAGCCTCTGAGAGGAGAGTGTTTGCTTGAGAGCTAAATGAGCCTCTGAGAGTGATTGCTTGAGAGCTAAATGAGCCTCTGAGAGTGATTGCAGTTAAATGTGCCTCTGAGAGTAATTGCTTGAGAGTTAAATGAACCTCTGAGGGCGATTGTTTGAGAGTTGAAATAAATGTGCCTTTGAGAGTGATTGCTTGAGAGTTAAAGTGCCTCTGGGGGGTAACTGCTTGAGAGTTAAATGTGCCTCTGAGAGTGATTGCTTGAGAGTGCCTCCGAGATTGATTGCTTGAGAATTAAATGTGCCTCTGAGAGTGATTGTTTGAGAGTTAAATGTGCATCTGAGAGTAATTGCTTGAGAGTTAAATGTGCCTCTGAGAGTAATTGCTTGAGAGTTAAATGTGCCTCTGATAGTAATTGCTTGAGAGTTAAATGTACCTCTGAGGGTGACTGTTTGAGCTTTTATGTGAACTGACTGGTGTAACTTAATAGAAATGGCTGACAGAGAAATTGCCCATCTGGCAGTTATATGTGTGAGATGGGATTTTGTTTGGGGGGTTCACGGGGCACCTGAGTTTGCATAGCTTACAAAAATAAAATTGCTCTTGATCTGTCATTCTCTTTGCACCAACATGCCCACCCTCCTCTCACCACCTTAGAATTATGTACCATGCT
This sequence comes from Phymorhynchus buccinoides, assembly GCA_017654935.2. Taxonomy (NCBI): domain Eukaryota; kingdom Metazoa; phylum Mollusca; class Gastropoda; order Neogastropoda; family Raphitomidae; genus Phymorhynchus; species Phymorhynchus buccinoides. The sequence goes on from JAGGCT020001156.1 coordinate 8,849, forward strand.
GCAGGGAGGAAGAAATCCCATATACAATGTGAAGAGGAAAAAAAAGCAAAAAACGAATTCCATGGCTGTTCTGAACAAACCAAATAAACCATCCCAGAACTCTGATTGATAAGGGGGTAGGGTGGATTTGGGGGAGGGAGGGGCACAAACTTGGGGGAAAGTCCTGTTCTGGAAGCTTATCAGATGTTGCTATGGAAATGGAGTTTTGGTTTAGCCTGAGGGTTTCTTGCTCTCTGTACAGACGTACCTCTGGGCAAGTAAATCTTCCATGCACTCAATTACTGCGGGTAGATCAAACAAAAACAACAAAAACGAACTAAACCGTGCAGTCCCCCCATCATTTCCCAGTGTTCTGTTTTGGAGATTTATATTACAGCCAAAATTCAGTTTTGTTCCTGGAGAGATCGCTTTATGTAGAATTAGTTGGGTCAATACACACGGTCATAAGTATAAACTGAGAATAGTTTTCAACATGAATTATACTAGTCTTCTCCTAGTAGAAGACATAGTCCATTTCTTACTTATTGGTAACAAAATTGAGCTTTCAGGACAAGAGAAATACAGAAATGAAACAATGAATCATTTCTTTGCAAAATATTTCCCTCTACATTTTCCCTTGCAGCAAATGTCCAGTTTTTCCAAACCATGAAAGTGAAAACTCATCGATTTATGACCCCACAAAAAAAGGTTACTCTTTCTTTATTTGTTTCTATTATTTTGTTCCATTTTTCTTCACGTATACAGTCTTGGGTAGGACAAAATGAGCTGCCATCTTTTCCATCGAAGCAAATTGAAGCGCTCCCTGTCGGCCTGTCAGCCAGTGCCGCAGGAGTGAGCGCCCTTTGGAGACTAACTTCCGGGGAAAACAATCAGTCTGGTGGCGCCACTGTTGGGGCGGAGTGAGGGTTGGGGGGATGGGAGTGTAAATGAAAGGGGGGGGGGGTAAAGGGGTGTTACTGTAATGGTCTGACCTGGTATTGTTGTACCTCCAGATCGTCCCACTATCTTTATAGTTATCTATGTCCCATATGTGCCTGTTCCAGGCCGGAGGACGTTAATAAACGAACTTTCATCATCATTGCAGTACCTCCAGGATCTGCCCCAAGCACCGAATGATGGTTGTGGTGGTTGGTTGATGGTTCGTCTCACGTG
>JAGGCT020001156.1:15000-17500 GCA_017654935.2 Phymorhynchus buccinoides
GGGATACCGGGGCGTCTTTCGTAAAAAAATAGTTCCACCGCCTTCTTGAAGTTCTGTGCTTGTAACTTCCTCTAATCTGCCATTCTCTTTGACTCTGCCTTTTACCTTTGCTATCATCTACTATCTTTCTGACCTATTGGCCCATTCTCCTGCCTCTTTTTTTTTTAAATCTTCCAAATAATCTTTCTCCTTAGAGCTCCTCCGAAATCGGAATGTGTCGGCCGTACGCAGCAGGGAGATCAGTGAAAACTGAAAACCGGACACATACGTACCTTATCCATTATGGCCATATGGCCTGGGAACGCAGAAGAAGTTAGTCATAAAATAATTGCAGAGGTCTCACAGTCCGGGGGGGGGGGCGGGGGGCATCGCCTTATAGGCTAGTAAAAAACAAAACGGTATTTCAATAGCCGCCTTGAACAGGATGATGGTGAGATTAGCGTGCAATCGGTCAGAGACCCTTATGGACGAGACACATAAACCTTATAACAACAAGACAATAAACCTTATAACAACTACAGACTACTGAACTGCCAAGCAAGATGGATGGACCATTTACTGAAAGAGAAAAGAACCAGTCCTGTTCTGGAAGCTTCTTTTCATTTATCAGATACCGGAATGGAAATGAATGTTGGCCAAGGAACACAGGCTGCTTCTTCTTTTTTCCTTTTCTCTTCGTATTTTCTTTTAAAATCAGCCGGTGGTCTTGAATCACTTTCTCCCCTCGCACACTCCATTACAGCAACAAGACAAGAGAACAGGAGTCTGATTCGTTTGTGTTACTGTTTCATCCACTCGCTTCTTCTTTGGGAGATTACTGTGTTGTGGGGTAATCTGATGGAATTGTGCGGCCAATACCATGGGGGGAGAAAAAAAAGGAAAAAAGTAGGCTTCCACGATTGCCCCTCTCTCTTGTAAGGATCACGTTACTCTTCCCCATCTATCTATCTATCTCTCTCACTCTCTCTCTCTCTCTTTCACTCTCTCTCTCTCTCTCTCTCTCTCTCTCTCTCTCTCTCTCTCTCTCTCTCTCTCTCTCTCTCTCTCTCTCTCTCTCTCTCTCTCTCTCTCTCTCTCTCTCTCTCTCTCTCTGACGAAGCATGGGAAGCCAGGTATAAGGCCAGTAGAAGGTCTATGGGGTTGGAAAGTCCACTTTCTGTGGTGGGACTTATTATCTATATCTGTGTCTGTCTCTCTATGTCTGTCTCTCTGTCTCTCTCTCTATCTATCTATCTATCTCAGACGAAGCAGAGGGAGAGAGAGAGATATAAGAGCCAATGAACTTCCCTTATCAGTGGAAGCCAGGTATAAGGCCAGTAGAATGTCTGTGGGGCTGGGACGTCCACTTTCTCTGGTGGGACTTATCTATCTCTGTGTCTATCTGTCTGTCTCTCTATGTCTGTCTGTCTGTCTGTCTGTCTGTCTGTCTCTCTCTCTCTCTCTCTCTCTCTCTCTCTCTCTCTCTCTCTCTCTCTCTCTCTCTCTCTCTCTCTCTCTCTCTCTCAATTTGAGCGCAGTTCGATCTTCAACTCTACTGATTAGGTTTCCCAGACTCCGTTTCTTACTGATATTTTGAGGGTGGCATGGTGGTGGTTGAAAAATATAGGCCTAATACCAAAAAAACCGAGGTCATTTTTTTGACAAGACGAAAGTGTGTCAGTAAAAAAGAAAATGCTAAATTAAAACTTCCGCTCATAACTTTGGTAGGCTAATCAAACTTGTTAGTACGTGTACAACTATTTATCCCATAACAGTACACTTAAAGATCAACATGCAACTTCGTAACGTGACAAGAAGGAAGCTTCATCAAAGTTGGGCACAAATTGCATAAAAGAACACCCAAATTGATCTTGTTTTGTTTTAGTCAGTCATATGTTGGCGTTGAAAATAGGCGCGCATTTTTGCTTTGGGGATAGAATACGCTAAGCAGTCCCAGACCTAAGTTTAGTTGCTTTCTTTGGAGAATAAAACGACCCTTTTATAATGTATTGATAAAAGACAACATTTATGTATAACATGATAGTCCACGAAATGATTCATTTACCAAATTTGTACTTCTCTGACAATGTTTCCTTGCAATAATATCCAGCTTTCATACTTCAAAACTTAAGACCCTGGGAGATTTATTATATCATAAAAGTTTGAACATTTTTTTCGCTTTCGATTTTTTGGTTTCTCTCTCTTTTATGATAACGTTATTATATAATCTTTAGTCCTTTAGATGAACTGCCATCTTTTCCATCGAACAAATTGAAGCGCTCCCTGTCGGCCTTCAGCTAGTGCCGCAGGAGTGAGCGCCCTTTGGCGACTGACTTCCGGGGAAAACAATCAGACTGGTGGCGCCACTGTTGTCGCTGTTCTTGACAGGGTGGGTGGGGTGTGGGCTTGGGGTGGAGGTGTGGGGAGGGGGGGGGGCGAGGATGGGAAGGGAAGGTAGGGAGAGGGGAGGGAGGTAAATGTCACTCGGCTATCAACTACTCTCACAGTCATTATTCTCTCT
>JAGGCT020001156.1:22500-25000 GCA_017654935.2 Phymorhynchus buccinoides
CACGTCAAGAATTCCTGTCCACCCCCCCCCCCCCCCACACCCCCCCCTTTCCTTTGTCTATTAATAATATTACTAGTTAGGCCTACTTTATTGTTTTTAAGGGGTGGGGTGGGGGAGCATTAGTCTAATTTTACACTAGCTGGAGACGTGTCTTTTTGGTATGTACATATAGGCTGCAGAAGCGAACATTTACATGAATGTGTGAGAGAGAGAGAGAGAGAGAGAGAGAGAGAGAGAGAGAGAGAGAGAGAGAGAGAGAGAGAGAGAGAGAGAGAGAGAGAGAGAGAGAGAGAGAGAGAGAGAGAGAGAGAGAAGAGAGAGAGAGAGAGAGAGAGAGAGAAGGAGGAGGGGAGGGGAGAGAGAGAGGGGGGAGAAAGAGAGACGAGAGGTGGAGAAAGAGAGAGAGAGAGTTTATGCATGTTCCTGGATGTGTATTTCTATTTGTGAGCATGTTTTCTATGATTTATATTTGTAGTAATGTTATGTTACATTATTTATGTTTGCATGTTTTCTTAAAAATGGAAAAAAACCTCTTGGTAATCACTACTTATTATTATATAAAATGTCGAACCTTCTCATTTCAACATGATTACAAACTCACTCACTCATTCAAATCAGACCCACAAAGAAACACTATGATTTTAAATGTACTTTATTGTTCGACTGATTCATACATTTTTATACATGTACAAATGTTATTCATATGCTTAATATTGAAAACGCATATTGATGGATGGGGGTGTGAGAGAATGAAGGAATTGTGGAGTGGAAGGAAGAGAGAGGGAAATAAAATATGTCAGTTATTACAAGAACTCCTGTCCCATCATCACCAACTTCTTCATCATCATCATTTCACCGGGAAGACTCCGTCTTCAGGAGCTGAGAGACTACGACTAATTAGACGTGAAGCCAACCATATCATCATCATCAAGACTGAAATGGACATAACATTGGTGTCGTTCCTACTGCCGCGCGACTGAATTCCTTCTGTGTGAACTGAATCTCTCTCTCTCTCTCTCTCTCTCTCTCTCTCTCTCTCTCTCTCTCTCTCTCTCTCTCTCTCTCTCTCTCTCTCTCTCTCTCTCTCTCTCTCTCTCTCTCTCTCTCTCTCTCTCTCTCTCTCTCTCTCTCTCTCTCTCTCTCTCTCTCTCTCTCTCTCTGCGTTCTCGTGCATTTGAAAACACCTGTCCTTTATTTACAATCTGTGCATGTGCTGTATGTATGTGTGTATGCATGCGTGTGTGCACGCGCATGATTTAAATGGTTTAAAGCAGCACTGACAAGTAAAAAAGCCACATGTATAATATACATTTTTTAAAGAAGTCAACGAACAAAACGATCAAGCTCTCTCTCTCTCTCTCTCTCTCTCTCTCTCTCTCTCTCTCTCTCTCTCTCTCTCTCTCTCTCTCTCTCTCTCTCTCTCTCTCTCTCTCTCTCTCTCTCTCTCTCTCCCCACGCCATTGCTTGTCTGTCTGTTTGTCAGAGAGAGAGAGAGAGAGAGAGAGAGAGAGAAGAGAGAGAGAGAGAGAGAGAGAGAGAGAGAGAGAGAGAGAGAGACCGAGGAGAGAGAGAGAGAGAGAGAGAGAGAGAGAGAGAGAGAGAGAGAGAGAGATGCAGACAGAGACACAGAGCGAGTGTGGCTAAGCATAAGAGAGAGAGAGAGAGAGAGAGAGAGAGAGAGAGAGAGAGAGAGAGAGAGAGAGAGAGAGAGAGAGAGAGAGAGAGAGAGAGAGAGAGAGAGAGAGAGAGAGAGAGAGAGAGAGAGAAGAGGGGGCGGGGTTTCAAGAGTGAGGTCACTCTCCGTTTCTCTTACGCAAACAAAAGTTAACTCCCTTCTCCATCATACATTAAACTTCCGGTCAAAATTGGCTCTGCAGACGAAGGGACGTTTGTGCTTTCTTCCCATTTCTTCTGTTTCATTCTTGGTTGTTTCAAGATAGGCCCTAACAGTGGGGTACCAAATAATTTGGTTTGTATTTGTCCCTGTTTCATTTTGTTTGAAGTACCTTTTAATTGGTGCTCAGCACTGATTCTAAACGTGGAGTATTTCAGCAGCCCGCGCGGCTTCATCACAAGCCATTACAATAGGAATGTCAGAAAATGTTTTAAAATTCATTATCTTTTTGGTCAAAACTTAATCAAGCCTACATCATTGGAAAGAGCTTGAAAAGACCTTTAAAATGATACCAAACTTGTCTAAATTGATCAACATCTTGAACATGTAGGTAAGTTACGACTTCTTGAAATGACAGCCTTTTTTTTCTTACATGGGCTTTAAAAAAAATTAAAAAGTATAACTACAACTACAAGACCAGAAATCCTGGCTGCGTAAGCAACATGCTGAAAGAACTCTCTCCTCTGGAAGAACATCGCAGGCAGCAACGTCTCAGCCTTTTTTACTGGATAGCTGCTCTTCCAGTGGAAAAGTGTCTCGCACCAGCAATTGCAAAGCGTTGTAGGCTCAAACCCACCAAATATGAAGGTTTCCAGTCCACAAACA
>JAGGCT020001157.1:0-5000 GCA_017654935.2 Phymorhynchus buccinoides
GGCTACAAATAGATTTTCGGTTTTCAAGGTCGTACGTCAAGGTCAAGGTCACGACGGCAAAATGGTTTGCGCCGATCTCTTCCTATTAAGGAGGCACACCTTCACACAAAATGTGACGCGATTCGGTCAAGCGGTTCGGGAGATATCCTTGGGACAGACAGAGGAAAAAAAGAAAAAAAAATACAAACCAGCCCATCGCAAAGTCCGTTCACCTTCGGTGACGGACAAAAAAGGCAAGAGAATGGACCGACAAGGCAGAAAGATAGTATATGACAGTAAGCTAAGGGACAAGGCAGAGTTAACGAGATTGGCAGATTAGAGGACGTTACAAGCACATAACTTTCAGAAGGTGGGGGACTATTTATACAAAAGACACCCCACCCCCACCCGGGGTAAACCCACGAGGAAATCATATTATAATTTGGCAAGTGTCTATCTGTTTGTCTGTCAGGCTTGCTGTGGCCCGGGCAAAGCCTGGCAGCAAATTTGAAGAGAATCGGGAGAGTGCGTCACTCTCAGAGCAGCACCAACGGGAAACGGGGCCTTATAACTCCGCCGTTTCTTAACCGAATCACTTCAAATTTGCTGCACTCAGCCTTACCAGTACTTGGCGTTACTGTTACTAGGCGTTATCGTTACTCGGGAGAGCGCGTCAATCTCAGAGCAGCGCCAACTGGAAACAGGGCCTTATAACTCCGCTGTTCCTTAACCGAATCGCTTCAAATTTGCTGTCAGGCTTGCTGTGGCCGGGGCAAAGCCTGGCAGCAAATTGGAAGAGAATCGGGAGAGCATGTCACTCTCAGAGCAACACCAACGGGAAACGGGGCCTTATAACTCCGCCGTTTCTTAACCGAATCGCTTCAAATTTGCTGTACTCAGCGTTACCAGTACTTGGCATTACCGTTACTAGGCGTTACCGTTACTAGGGAGAGCGCATCACTCTCAGAGCAGCGCCAATGGGAAACGGGGCCTTATAACTCCGCCGTTTCTTAACCGAATCGCTTCAAATTTGCTGTACTCAGCGTTACCAGTACTTGGCATTACCGTTACTAGGTGTTACCATTACTAGGGAGATCGCATCACTCTCAGAGCAGCGCCAATGGGAAACGGGGCCTTATAACTCCGCCTTTTCTTAATCGAATCGCTTCAAATTTGCTGTACTCAGCGTTACCAGTACTTGGCGTTACCTTTTCTAAGCGTTGCCGTTACTAGGGAGAGCGCGTCACTCTCAGAGCAGCGCCAACGGGAAACGGGGCCTTATAACTCCGCCGTTTCTTAACCGAATCGCTTCAAATTTCCTGTACTCAGCATTACCAGTACTTGGTGTTACCGTTACTAGGCGTTACCGTTACTAGGCGTTACCGTTACTAGGCGTTACCGGTACTCGGCGTTGCGCTAGTCCTTATTAATTTAAATTCAACATACTGATTACAATTAATCGCTAGTTAACCATCAGGTGTGCCGAACGCATAATAATAAAGACCTGTATGCACTGAACTACGCACATAAAACATCTCTCTCTCTCTCTCTCTCTCTCTCTCTCTCTCTCTCTCTCTCTCTCTCTCTCTCTCTCTCTCTCTCTCTCTCTCTCTCTCTCTCTCTCTCTCTCTCTCTCTCTCTCTCTCTCTCTCTCTCTCTCTCTCTCTCTCTCTCTCTCTCTCTCTGTCTCTCTGTCTCTCTCTCTCTCTTTCTCTCTCTCTCTCTCTCTCTCTCTCTCTCTCTCTCTCTCTCTCTCTCTCTCTCTCTCTCTCTCTCTCTCTCTCTCTCTCTCTCTCTCTCTCTCTCTCTCTCTCTCTCTCTCTCTCTCTCTCTCTCTCTCTCTCTCTCTCTCTCCCTCCTCCTCCTACTTCACCCACCGACGCAATTAGCCGGGTACATGTTTGTTCAGGAGTCGCCTATACTTATGCTAACGACAAGCAAAATGTGAGTGTATTTCAATTGACTGCAAAGTGTTCAGACGCGAAGCTGACGCCACGCGCGCGCAAACACACACACACACACACACACACACACACACACACACACACACACACACACAAAGATTTCTAGAAAAATACTCCAGCTATCTAAGATTAAACATTTCCTTGATAACCATTCTCGTAAACTATTCTTTAATGCTCACATACTCTCCATGATCGATTATGCTTCAACATTATGGGATAGCTGTAGTGATACAAATTTAAAGATTATCAATCTTATGTACAAAAAAGCAATTAAAATAATTTTATTAAAATCAAGTTCACTTACCTATGAAGACTACAAACAACTAGATATACTAACTTTTCAAGACAGACTTTTCCTCAAAAAGGCAATTTGCATGCATAATATTGTCAACGGAAATGCTCCAAAAAAGATAACAGATACATTTACGACAAACACAAGCAGACACACCCATTTACTCTCATTCCCTCGACCAAATAATAATCTATTCAAATCTAGTCTCCTCTATTCGGGTGGAGATTTATGGAACAAACTACCCTCCATTTTAAAAAACATGAAAAACAAGAACTACTTCAAGAAAAAAATGAAAATGTATCTCTTTAACAGAACATAATTGATAACTTTATTCCAATTATTTAAAAGAATGGAAACGTAGCCTACATAACATATTTTGGTAAGTAAATGTGATGTTTTAAATGTTTCGTTGTTGATGTTGATGTATATATTGTACATAATATGCTATTCGCATATATCCCCATCCTTTTTCCTGTTTTTGTGTGTGGAATATTTGCTTGTTTCTTTAATTAATTGTTTACTTGTATATTTTCCTTTTCTTGTTCGCTACTTTGGAATGTTTAGTTCTTTATTTTTTCTTTATATCATTTTTTATGGATGGCTTGTTGAAAAAAAAGCATGTTTTGCTTATACAATGTTCCCATCTGGAAATAAAATTTTGACTTGACTTGACTTGACTTGACACACACACACACACACACACACACACACACAGCGCACCTGTGCTTTTATGCACAAATGAGCGGGCACACACGTATGCACGCCGTCACACACCAGACAGAGAGAGAGAGAGAGAGAGAGAGAGAGAGGAGAGAGAGAGAGAGAGAGAGAGAGAGAGAGAGAGAGAGAGAGAGAGAGAGAGAGAGAGAGAGAGAGAGAGAGAGAGAGAGAGAGAGAGAGAGAGAGAGAGAGAGAGAGAGAGGATGATAATTAGGCAGTAATTTCCTTATTAGGCACTCAGCAATATTCCATCCTTACTCTGGAAACTAATCGATGCAGACTCTCTCTCACTCTCTCTCTCTCTCCCCCTCTCTCTCTGTTGCAGGTCCATTCACATTCAGTAGACTCATCCTCCTGTCGCCTCCTCCTCCTCCTCCTCCACGCCATGACCCACCACTGTAGCACCATCAGCAGCAGAGCCAGCAGTAGCGGAGCGCCAGTCAACATCAGCAGCAGCTATCATCATCTCCCTCCATCACCCCCACTACCACCCCTGTCACCCTCCACCCACCGCTGCTACCTTGCCTCTGACAGTTCGCATCGTCAGGAGTCCTTCCCTACTAGTGGTGCCTTGTACTGCTGATGCTCACGCTTCGCTCAGCTTCTGGCAAAACTGAACACAAACTTGGCCTTCTCTCTTCCTATGCCCTCCTACTACTACCGTCTGTCCTAGCTCTGAAGAGACACATGATCCTTGATGGGCTAGGGGATCCCCGATGGGCTGAACCATGTGTGGAGTAGTGGAACTAGAAGCTTGCGGATAGTTGAGTGCTTCAGGAACAGCTTAGTGTGTAGATGTAGATGTAGACTTCCATACAAGAAGACTTGTTTTGTAGTGTTTGTGGCCTGGTAGATGGCGTAGAAGCTTTGCAAAAATAGAGGTATTTTCCATGTAGTCGATTAGTTAGCGAAAATTATTTCGACTGTTATCTCCAGCAAAATCTGAATGTGTTCATCTTCATAGTAAAAAAAAGACTTTGAAAACAAAAACCCTGCTTTGTAGCGTTTATTGCTTGCTTGGCGGTGTAGTAGGTCTAGTTTTGAAGAAAGAACAAAAAAAGAGAGAGAGAGGTATTCCCTAGAAGGTCAATCACCGAATCCTCCGACTGATAGGTCCAGCAAAATCTGAATGATCATTTTCATGGGAAAGAAAAAAGACTTTGAAAACAGAAACCCTGCTGTGTAGCGTTTGTTGCACAGTAGATTGTGCAACGTTTTGCTACAAGAGATACACACCCAAGGAGGTCAATCAACGAATCGCTTAGCTGAGAGGTTCTGCAGCAGCTGAATGTTCATCTCCATGTGGTGTACATTGTGTTGATGGTGATGAAGCTTTGCTAGTTAAGATTTAGAAAGCCGATCAACGATTTTTTCTCTGAGTGTTACATGGTATGTCCTTCAAAAGCTGAATGTTCGTCTCCATGCAAAAAAGAGACTTTGAAAACAGAAATTCTGCTTTGAAGTGTTCGTTGCTTCGTTGATGTTCTAGAAGCTTTGCAAGTAGTGTTATTTCCGGAAGGTGTTTTAATAAAGTTTTCGGTTCACAGTACCGGCATTACTTAAGCGTTCATCTTATTGGGAAAAAGTTTGAGACTTTAAAGTTAACGATCTGCTTACCATCTGATTCGTGCTGTCGTTTGATACTTAGCAGGAAGATGTACTGCACTTGGTAGTCTTATTGGAGTGGCAGCGAATAATAGTCAGAATTGCATCTGACGTGACAAAGTTATACACCTGCGATAAATTGTTCTTTTTTTATATCTTTTTGACATGCTGCTATTGGTCATATGTAGTACACTATAGATTGACATACACCTCGCTTGTGTGGTCTGAAAAGTGAATGTTTCATGCAAAAAGGTATTGTATGCTTCGAATGTGGTCAACATTTTCTGGTGTGTATGCTTAACTACCGATCGAACAGGACAGATTCCTTAAGAAGACTTCAGTCAGGTAGAACAATAATTGCTTTCTCGGGTATTAGGTCTTGCTTGACCGTGGTCATCCGTATTCTGGATTTCTTCAAGCAGTTTTCTGAGTTGCAGTCC